>JAODAL010043848.1:0-33463 GCA_025379985.1 Phyllomedusa bahiana
CTTTTTGGCCTGAAAAAGTGTGAAAAGCACAAATCGATGTTCTGTATGGAATTTAAAGGGTTCCGGGGAATTGGAAAGAATGAGCATTGTTAACTCCTTAATATCTTGCCCTTAAATATATTTGAGTGTAAGTAAATTGCAGTAGGGGAGCCGGTTTCTCTGTTGTAAGCTACAAAAAAAGATATGGGCTAGAGGCTCTGCTGGAATCAGTATGGTGGGGGTCCTGCTATTGATTCAGAATCCTGCAGGCTAACGCTTCTTTTAAGGTCCCCCAGCCCTGGGAGGTGGGCCTCCTTTACGGCCCAAATTTATTAGCACCGGGCCCTGAGCTATCCCTTTTCCCCTATCCAGGTAAAATGTCATCAGGCACATGCCGAAACTGGAAGTAAACACAACGCCAAAATTTTCCACACCGATTCCCCTGGGAAAAAAATGAGTGCTGTTGGCAGTTTATTAAGGATCTCATTGTGGTATCACCCTTTAAAAAGAGATTATTTTTTTTTTTTTTTACAATGCAATAACATAAAAAATGTTTTTAAACCCTGTCCGGTAATTCATTAGGCAAATTACTGTTTACTACAAGAGGTTTTGTATATAAGTGGTGGGGGGGGAAAAAATCACCAAAGGACCAAAGAAACTTAAAGGGGGGGTTTTTCCTGTGCGGTTTTTGTGCTGAGGTCAGCTCATCATCTCTAAGAGTGACCATCTCAGGAATGGGGGGCAAAGGGGGGGAAAACCCCCCTTTAAATTTTTTCTCCTGGCACAATTGGGGTGTTTAAAGGAGGGGATTCAATGTATGCCAAATTATAGTTTAAGGGCATGTATTTTAGAGGATTTTAGATGCAACTGGCATCTTCATTTCCTAAAGTTAATGGGGGTACTGGATAATTGGAGCGGGGGATACAAGAAAAATAAATTACAAACTAGTGTTCGATGAGCTTGGGCTTACCTTTAAAAAAACCTAAAATTTGCATATGGATCACATGGGATTTTATTAGGCTATCAGTCCCATAGACTTTGAATAGGGGCGTCGTAGGTAGTTTCTTTTGGGGGGGTCGGGCCCCCAAATAAAACCCCTTGTGCCCGAAATTCCCGGGCTCCCGGGCCCTGGTGGGTTGGAGCACCGACTGGCCCCGCAGCTTTTATGTGGTCCGTGGGCGCACATACAGCCGAGGGCTTTTGGGAGAGAGAGCGGCGCTCCCCGCCCCGCCCGACAGTGTTGGACGGGGCCCGGGTCCTCCAGCGCTGAGGACCCGGTCGGCCCCGCGCGCTCAGTGGCGCGGCGCGAGTAATGCCTCTCCGCTGCTGCCTGACCTTGGGCGCAAACCGTCATTGGCCCTCGGGGCCCCAGGAGCGGGACTGAAGAGGACAGAGCGCGCGGCCGGGGGGGTTAAAGGGGGGTTTAATGTTGTTATTTTTATAGCAAAATTACCCGCCGGTGCCCTATATACTGCCTGTGTGCCCCTGTTTACGCCTGTGTGCCCTATTACTGCCTAGTGCCCCTATTACTGCCTAGTGCCCCCATATACTGCCTGTGTGCCCCCATATACTGCCCAGTGCCCCATTACTGCCTGGTGCCCCTTTTACTGCTGTGTCCCCCCTTTTAAACTGCTAAGTGCCCCTATTTTTACTGCCTGGTGCCCCTATATATCCCTGTGTTCCCTTAGACGCCTCAGTGCCCTATTACTGCTTCAGTCCCCCTATTACTGCCTGTGTCCCCCTATATACTGCCTAGTCCCCCATAATGCCTGTGTGCCCTTATTCTGCCTGTGTGCCTTATTACTCCCTTTTGTGCCCTTATATGCCTAGTGCCCCTTATACGCCTCAGTGCCCTTATATACCCCTGTGTCCCTATAACTGCCTCCCCTTGCCCTATTATAGCCTCAGTGCCCCTATTACCTGCTGAGCCCTAATATATTGCCTCAGTGTCCTATATATCTGCTTGGCCCTATATATCTCCTGGTGCCCCCATAAAACCCTCCCCTGAGGCCCCCCTATATCCCTCCGGGCCCCCCCTATATACCTGCTGTGCCCCCCTATATCCCTGTGAGTGCCCCTATTCTATGACTTGCTAGGAGTGCCCCTTATCTTGTACCTGCCTGAGAGTTTCCTATTTTATATATACTGCCAGAGAGTAACCCAAATTTTCTATATCCTCTGATAGGACTCTCATTTATATCCCTGCCTAAGTGACCCATATTTATTTAAAACCGTCTGACAGTGACCCTTTATCTATATCCCTGCCTGTGCCCCCTATTACCTGCTGTGCCCCCCTATTACCGCCTGAGTGCCCCATATTATGTACTTGCTAGAGAGTCCCCCTATATTATGTCCTCCCTGAGATTTTCCCTATATTAATATACGCCGGGGAGGGTAAACCCTATTTTATATACCTGCCTGGGAGTGCCCCTTTAAATTATCCCTGGTGTGCTTATATTTATATCCCTGCCTAAGTGCCCCTTATTTTATCCCTGCTGACGTGACCCTATTCTTTTTCCCTGCCTGACTTGCCCTTATCTATATAGCTGCCTAAATTTGCCCCATATTTTTTTATTCCCTAATTGAGGGGCCCAAAAAAACACCTACTAACTGAGGGATTATATACTAGAAGTAAAAAATTGCTGGAATGTGAGGTTCAAGATTTTGTGTCCAATCGCAGGGACGAGTATGGCGGAAGAAATCGCATGAAGGTGTGAACGGAGGGAAAAGAAAAGGGGAAAATGTGAACGACGTGATCAGAAAAGACGTCTCCCGTGAGTCACTAAAATTAAAAATGCAGTGTAATCACTTATATGTCTGCAGAGCGTCTACATACAATGTATCTACCACTATTGGGACGATTTGGGGTGGTTAAGTAAACAGAGCCGGGGTACAGCTGATGTCACATGTGGGGGTCGCTTTCGGTCAGGGCTGGCAGGATTATTTTGGTCCTTTGTGTAAAAAGTTTCAGGTCTTGGGGTTTTGTAGGAGGTTTTTTAGTAACAATCTTTGTCCGGGATATTTGCTCCTGTATGGTGATGTTTTGGGGGCTGTTTAGGGGTTTGCATGTCTTCGGAGGGGAGCGGTTTTTTTTGAAAAAGTAAATTTGTCAGCTTGTTTTTTCATTGTGCAGCGACTGTAGGGATGGATGGGAGCTTGTGGATTTATGCAGAAAATTGAGACCGGAACAAAAGGTTTTTCTCTTAAAAAAAACACCCGAAAGTTCACAAGAGGCACGAAAAAATCCCGGGGAAACCCCCGCCCTACTGAGAAAAAACACAAAGGGCCCCGAGCCCGGATTTTTTGGGGGACCCTAGCAACGCCCCTGCTTTGAATAAAAAAAAAACAAGATATAGGGGGACTGCTCCATTCCAAGATTTCTGATGAGGGATCTCTGTGGGAAAGAACGGGGCCGGAGTAAGTGGAGGCGTAATGGAACCCGGCAGTCAGTAATTTATCATATGTCCTGTGGATAGGTGTTAAATGTCAATTGTGGACGAAAAAAAACCCTCTCATGGGGGTTGTGAGGAATATGACAAAAGTCCCCCAGCTCACGTCATTGAAGGAGCACTCAATTATTGAGGAGGGTTCTCAATAATTACATTAGCACCTTGGCCAGGGTCCTGCTTCAAAATACCAAGCATCAAAAGAGATGCAATAGACGCCTAGTGCCGAAGTTCCATAAGAAATTATGGAATAACCGTACATCACAGACACACCCCAGTTTCATATTTGTAAATATGAAAGTGCCCCACATGCATAGCTGTCACTCCCTCATTCGTAGGGATAAAAAAGTAAACTGGTACTTGGAACAGAGCAGTCGTAGCTTGAACCCACCCAGTTGTGATGGAACCAGGGCACAAAGCTGCGGCATTGCCCTGAAGGGATATGGTCTGTTTCATGTCTGAAGTCCAAAACAGCATGGCCCGGAAGGGAGGAGAGTGTAGATCATCCCAGAGACATGAGAGGGTGTGACAGGGGGTGTGATGTGGGATGCTCCAGTATGGTTAAAAGTTTGAGCCTACCTTGCCCCAGTGTTGTATCCATTGGGAAAGGGGGTTATGCCGAGTGTACCCAGAGCTTCCAGAACCAGCAGGCTGCATTGACCCCCTATGTATGCAGAGCACAAGGCCAACATAGGGTAACTAGATACATCTTGCCGCTTCTCTGTCTGTACCCATGTCTGAATTTGCACCTCTAAACAGTATATGTATAGCTGTATCCTGTGTATCTTTTTTGGTTTGTCTAGTGCGCCAACGCGATTAAATATATAAACTTTGATCCTGAGCTGGTCTGTTGTCTTGTTCGCCCCCATCCCACGTATCCGCTTTTCTTGGTCTCTAATATATCACTACCCAAGGCAGGTTTCTGGCCTGGCTATGAGTCTGTAACGGACCAGGCTTATAATAATGAGAAAATATATTTTCTTGTCCAGCAAAAAACTTGTAATAAAAGCAGCATTTATTTGAACATCAGGAAAAAATATTTAGCACAGGAGCATAAAAAACTATGCGTAAACTTACGCGTTTCAGGCCTGGAAACAATTTCGGCCCTTGTCGTACGCAGTGCTACGACCTAAGGACCGAAATTTTTCCAGGCCTGAAAGCGTAAGATTACGCAAAAGTTTTTATGCTCCTGTGCTAAATATTTTTACCTGATGTTCAAATAAATGCTGCTTTTATTACAAGTATCGCTGGACAAAAAAATATATTTTTGCATTGAAGTTGTGCCGTGGTCCTGGCGGTCCGTGCGATTCAACGTGGAGAGGTGAGCTGGCTTAAACTTGTATACATATAACTAATGAGAAACTGGTGGCTGGAAGAGTTCTGTTTCACCGATGAGGGTAAACAGATCTCTCCCAGCCGTTCAGGGTTGTGGGCGAGTGGGGTATCCTCTTGCACTCTCTGGGTCTTCCTGTGCCCGTGTGAACAGGGGTTAACTGTGAAACCATATCCAGCTGACCTTGCATACTCCTTGGGGGAGCGCAATGTCACGAATACACCCCAAGTCAGGTCCCCGAACCCTCGATTGGGAGTGGGTCCTTCCTGACAGGTATTGCCATGCTTAGTTTTTTAGATGAAGTTTTGAATCAAGAGACAATAATAGATCTACTGAGAGACTTTCCTTTATATGTGTTCTTCATTTATGAGCCATTCCTGATTTTGACTTCACAATTTTGCACCAAAAAACTTAACATGGGAGCCCCCCTGAGCATAAGGAGAGGGAAATCAAGAAAACTGGCAGCATTTTATTAAAGAAAGAGAGCAGTGAATCCCATAGCAGTGTGTGCCTGTCGTAGTGGTAGCACTCTGCATTCTTGCAGTATCTATGGAGAGTTAGTGGAAAAAGAGGTTCTGCTTTGTTAGATTTACAAAGATTTGGGTAGATGTGAATGGAAATGTCACACTTTCTAGCCAAGGTGTCATCAAAGAGTATTGGTGGTAGGAGGTCTAAAACAGTTATTCAGAGCAACTGAGGCGGTGATAAAACTGGAGCTAGGCCATGTTCACATGGTTTATTTGGACTTGGTTTTAGACGAAGTTTTCACCCATACCAATTAATAGCCAGGACAAAAACTGCACCCAAAACACACTTCAAGAATTGACATGACACTTCTTTTTCAGTGCTTCCAAAGAAGCGTGTAAAAACCTCGTCGTGTGTGAACTACAACGAGGTTTTATATATGAACTGGGGGCGTTTTGGACAAGGTTTTGGTGGCAAGGAAACGCTCCGAAAACCCCGTTTCCAAAAAAACCCCATCCAAATAAAGCCGTGTGAAAAATGCCCTTAGTGTTTTGGGGTTTATGTTTATTTCGAATTAAAGGAGTTGTTCAGTGGGAAAAAATATATTTTTCTAAATAATATGCCTCCCATAGTTTGGCACTTATTTAATGTACTTTCATTTTCTTTCTGTGGGCTTCCTGCAGTTCTATACAAGCTGCTTGGTGACAGCAAGCTCAGCAGTTGTGTGTTTAAACATAGGAACGAGTTCAGTGTCCAGCCCAAGTGACCAGATCAGCTGACGAAGTGGGCTTTTTTGAGCCTCTGAAGCAACATCCCCCTACTGCCTCCCAAAGAAGATGGAGAGGAAGAAGGATAGATAAAAGAATCCTGCAGCTTGCAGTTTTAAAGGGCAATGGGAAAAAGTCTTCAAAAAAGAAGTGCTGCAGTAAAGAGAGACTATGTACAGCACAGGACAAGGTGTCAAACTCAATTCATCTAGCATTTTGAGCTTCAGCACGCACCTCTACACCATAGTTGCCAACTTTTGAAAGTGGAAAAGCAGGAGATTGAGGAGGGCGGCTCGCGCAGTGTGCCGCGGCAAAAATTTGCATGAACACGCCCATCTTTTTGGTGTGTCACGCCCCTTCAAAAAGCCACACCCACTCCACCTAACTGCATAACGGCTTTGGAAGAAAGCCAGGTAGTTGCCCTTATAGCCAGGTAGTAGCCCCCATAACTAGGTAGTGCCCCTTACAGGCAGGAAGATGCCCCCTGGTAGCCAGGTTATTGCCCCCTTTATTTAGCCAGGTAGATGCCCCACTTTATTAGCCAGGTATTGCCCCCTTTATTAGCCAGGTAGAGCCCCCTTTGTAGTCAGGTATTGACCCCATTCCTGGATGCTTACTACTAAAGGTATTGACCCCCTTTATTAGCCAGGTATTGCCCCCTTTAGTAGCCAGGTATTGCCCCCTTTGTAGTCAGGTATTGCCCCCTTCATTAGCCAGGTATTGCCCCCTTTATTAGCCAGGTTTGCCCCCTTTGTAGTCAGGTATTGCCCCCTTTATTAGCCAGGTATTGCCCCCTTTGTAGTCAGGTATTGCCCCCTTTATTAGCCAGGTATTGCCCCCTTTAGCAGCCAGGTATTGCCCCCTTTAGCAGCCAGGTATTGCCCCCTTTGTAGTCAGGTATTGACCCCTTTATTAGCCAGGTATTGCCCCCTTTAGTAGTCAGGTATTGCCCCCTTTAGTAGTCAGGTATTGACCCCTTTATTAGCCAGGTATTGACCCCTTTATTAGCCAGGTAGTGCCCCCTTTGTAGTCAGGTATTGCCCCCTTTATTAGCCAGGTATTGCCCCCTTTAGTAGTCAGGTATTGACCCCTTTATTAGCCAGGTAGTGCCCCCTTTAGTAGTCAGGTATTGCCCCCTTTATTAGCCAGGTAGTGCCCCCTTTAGTAGTCAGGTATTGCCCCCTTTATTAGCCAGGTATTGCCCCCTTTAGTAGTCAGGTATTGCCCCCTTTATTAGCCAGGTATTGCCCCCTTTATTAGCCAGGTAGAGCCCCCTTGTTGTAGCCAGGTATGCCCCCTTTATTAGCCAGGTAGAGTCCCCTTGTTGTAGCCAGGTAGAGCCCCCTTGTTGTAGCCAGGTATTGCCCCCTTTATTAGCCAGGTAGAGCCCCCTTATAGTTGATAAAAATAAAATAATAAAATCCACTTACCTCACCAGGCTCCTGCAGCTCCGGACACCTCCCGGCCGATCTCCTCAGCGGCGCAGGGGGACTGAGTGCAGCTGCGCGTCACTTCCCCTGCGCCGCTGACCTGTATATACAGCGCACACCGGCGCTGTACATACAGGGGGAGGAGGGAGCGATCCCTCCTGCCTCCTCCCTGCACAGCGAGACTCCGGGCGGGTGAAGCGGACGCTGCGGGCGCTTCACCCGCCTGTAGGAGCGGCCGGCGGGGCAAGAGTAGTGCACCAGCGCTACTCTGTGCCGCGGCCATTTGAAGAACCCCCGCTGCCTGCTGGCAGCGGGAGGAATGCCAGCTCTCCTCCGGGAGAGCGGGGGGGACCCCAATTAGCGGGACCCCCCCGCCAAAAACGGGAGAGTTGGCATGTATGCTCTACACCTCTGTTTAGCAACTCTCAGGCGGTGGAACAGCTCTGACGACTAATACCTAGGCAACCTAGTCACCCTCTATCGGCCCTTTTAGGGCAACTATAGTGCTGAGTTGAGGCATGAAAAAAGGTAACTGAAAATCCTGGTAGTTTCTTACATTAAAAACACATATCCCCCTTTCGAGTCGCTTGTAATTGTTACATCAAAAGGTTGCGTTATGCGCAATGTATCACTTTTTGGAATAAAATATGCGTTTTTATGGAAGAAACTACCGGGGATTTTCAGTTCCCCCTTTTTCATGCTGAGATTTTAAATGTTTTCCCGACAACAAGAAGAACCGGTTAGTAATACAAGGACCAGTAAAACAAGTGTACAAAGGGGGGTAAGCAATTATTCTTCTATTATATTAGTGCTGATGTGCCCCTTTAAAATGAAAATGGTTTAACCCCCCCTGTAGTAGTCTAGTATAACAGCAAAATTATGTCAAAAAAAAAAATTTTTTGTACACTTTATATCAATTTTATTCCTCAACCTAGCACAGCATTAAGATGGGTAGAAGGAGTCAAGCATATGTGGAATTCATTTTATCATTGTTTTAAAAATTTGAAAAAATCAAACAATTTCCCCAGTTCTTTAATAATGAGTGAAACTTGTTTTGAAAAAAAAAGTTTTAATTTGTTATTGCCAAAATAATAAAATACATTTATTAAAACTTAGAACTTTGGATAACCCAAATTTAAAAACCAGGGAACGTTGTGCATAAAACATTTCCCTTTTGGGGAACATGAGACTTCTGCACAAAAGTGATATTTATAAGTTCAGTAAATATTAAACTGAATAAAAAGTTGTCCCACTTTAAAAAAACTAAAAAAGAATTGTACTCATGTGAGTCCTAAAAAAGTCTACAAGAAGCCCTTTCCTAGAAAACATTCCCCATTCGGGAACAGGAAAACGGCTTTTTTAACCCCGTGGGTGATTGATTCTCTCAAGAGAGTTTTGGGGCCATAAAACATTTCTACATTCTGAACATGAAAATGGCTTCTTCCCCGTGTGAATTCTTCTTTTTTCCACAAGAAAATGATTTCCCAGAAAACCCTTTTCCACATTCCTACAAAAAACGGCCTTTCTCCCCGGGGACTTCTCTTTTGTTCAACAACTGCTGATTTCTTGGTAAAACGTTTCCACAAAGTCTGAAAAAGAGTAGGGCTTTCCCCTGTGTGAACTTTGTGATGATAACGAGAATTGATTTCTTGGTAAAACATTTCCCCCCTTCCAAAAAAAGCGAAAATGGGTCTCTCATTTCTGTGCATCCTCATGTGCATTGGAAAGATTAGGAGATGGTTTTTATAATGTCTCCCCACATTCAGAACAAATAAAATATATTTTACCTCTCTGCAACTTGGGAAAACTTGTGGACTGATCAGATGAAGGTTCATTGTTGATTTAGTTGGATCAGAGGAAACATCCTTGCTGTCAAGGGACTGTGCTTATATTTGCAGTAAAGGAGTTTTCAGACAATTATAAAGCGAGCAATATCATTGAACGTTCTGTTCATAGTCAGGAAATATAGATCTCCTACTGAGAGCATGGTATTGGTCATCTGCTGGAAAAAAGAATCAATTCTAACTACATATAGGAAGAAGAAAACAAAAATTTTTCACTTTCTAGACCATTATTACTGGGCAAAAGGCACAGGAAAAGGACTTGGGTTTATTTAGTGGATACTACCAGTCAAAAACTGACAAGCGCCCAGGCTGCTTGCTTGCCAAGTCAAATAAATGAATAGGAATGCATGGCCACCAGATGGGAATAAAACAGGTTCTTTTATAAATCACAAGGGTAGACTGGATGTGTATATTATTTACTGTTTTCAAGCCATCATTGTTTATAACAAGATATACCTGAAACTGGAGAAGGGTTCAAAGATTGGGCAAAACAGGGATTTAATTCAGAGAATGATTTGAAATGATTAGGTTAAAATTAAAAATGTTTTGAAGTAAAAGATAAATTTGATACTAAAGACGGTCGGTCGCATACCACTGTCTACCCATTGTTTCCGTTCATAGAAAGCATCAATCTCTAATTTTCATTTGTCCTTAAGCAAGTGGTTGGAATTAGATAATTAATGTTTCTACCATACATACCACTGGGGAATCCTATCCCTTATAGCTCTTTACACACCCTAAGGGTATGTTCACACGCTGCAATCACACCCGAACTACTTCCCCACAGCTACGGAAATTCATTGTTCTCATGTGAACCAGGAGAAAAAAGTGACGTCAGGGAAAGTGAAAGTAAATGGGAGTCGACGGTCAATGCTGTAGTCAGCGATACTTTCTCACAACGGACAGCCGTTATATGATCACAGTATGCGCCACTATACGGCTCCAAAATATTTGTGTTAACAGGAGTTTTAAGAAAACGTTTTTCAACAAAGTAAATTTACAATTTGAAACATGTTTAGTAATTGCATTATTATGAACTCATTTGTACGCATTTTCTTGAGGCGGGCTATTTTTTGTTTTTTGTTTTTTGGACGTATATTGTC
Organism: Phyllomedusa bahiana; assembly: GCA_025379985.1. Lineage (NCBI taxonomy): Eukaryota > Metazoa > Chordata > Amphibia > Anura > Hylidae > Phyllomedusa > Phyllomedusa bahiana. The sequence goes on from JAODAL010043848.1 coordinate 10,368, forward strand.
ACCAGAGTTTTTCTTTTCAAATCAACACTAAAAACACCAGTTATTTTATTTTTTTTAAAATCGCCAATCAACACACCTAGGACCACACCACTTGATTTTTTATATCAATGGACAATCAATATAAATTAAATTAAAACAATTAAATCCACCTATTTAAAAAAATAAAATTATTTATATTAATAAATTGTAAATGTAAACCATTTGACTACAATAAACAACAACCCCTCTTATTGTATTAAGTTCTCTCCATTTATCAATTTTATTCAAAGCCTCTTCGGAATTTGAGAGAAGACTTTGTGAGGCCTGCTTGTTGTTTTGGTGGGTGAGGTAAATGTATTAAATTATTTTTTCGTTTGGTTTCCGGCATTTTTAGTTATTCAGGTGGGGCGTAGGTATTGTATGATTTTGGGATGTGGTTATGGGTAAAAAAACTATTATTATTGAGTGGGTGGATCCATTTAATAATAATAAAAATAGTTTGTGGTGATACAAATTTTTTAACCCTTACCGCGAGTCCAGTTTTGGCCTCTCTGCAGAAGCCCCATTTTTGATATCAGTCATGTGTCCAAATGTACGTGAGAATAAACTTTTGGACACCTTTAAACCTTTCCATGTGATTTAGAGACTGTTTTCTCGTGGGGACACATTGTGGCTTTTAATGATTAAGTACAGGAAATTTTTGTCCAAAAAGTCCTTGTTTGATTTGTGAAAAAATATCCTAAAGAATTGTGAAAAAAATTTGAATATGTACCCATTGTTCAAAACTTCAAAAAAATTTCTTGTGTGTAAGACAGATAGTTTTTCACAACTCAAATATAGCTTTATAACTTGCATCTACGGTTTTGGCATCTTTTTTTTTTTTAAAATGTCTTTTTTGTTTTATTTTACGTCTTAGGGGACTTAGAAAATTTAGTACGTAGTATCTTTCAAATTTTTTTTCAAGGAAAATTTGCTATATAGATTTTTTTAGGGGGGACCAGTCCAGTTCTAACATGATTTTGATTGGACTGTTGTTAAGATACCCCCATAAAATGACTTCATGGTAAGAATAATACTTTCCAAACCCTTAAAAGTATTCAAAACAAGTATTTAGAAATTTATTAACCCATTAGGTTGTTTAACAGGAAATTAAGCAAAGTGGAGGTGCAATATTTCAAAAAAATTTCACTTTTTTTTTTTTTTGCAGATTTTCAATTTTTATCAATTATCCACAAGAAATACGGTTGATGTGATCAGGGATATGCAACTTAATTTGTTTTCCCCAGATTGTGCCATTTTCAAAGATATCCCATAGTGGGCCTAGTGCACGATTTAGGCTAAACCCACAAGCCCCAGAGTAGGAGGAGCACCTTACTGGGACTCTGGGGTCCCCATTTTCAAAATGATTTTATTTAGGCGCCATTTCAGGTTTGCAGACGCCCTAAAGTGCTAAAACTTTATAAACTGCCATAAAAGGCCCCATATTGGAAATTTTACACCCTTAAGGAAACATATCCAGGGATGTAGTGAGTATATCGACCCCACAGGTTTTTTCACAATTTTTTTTTTAGTGTTAAGCTGTAAAATTTAAAAATGTTATTTTTTTCCAAAAACTGCAATTTTAACTGAAAATGTTTCTTTTTACAAGGAATCCTGAAAAAAAAATCACCCAAAATTTTGTCACGCAATTTCTTCCAAGTTCGGCAATCCCTCTGCATGTGGGGTGCAAAATTTGCTGTTTGGGCACATGCAGGGCTTTATAAGGGAAGGAGTTTTTATTTGGTTTTTGGGAAAACGCAGATATTGGTGGGGCAATGTCGCATTTCCCAAAGCCCCCAAAGTACCAGAACAATTTGAAACCTTCCAGAAGTCGCCCCATTTTGTATTCAACACCCCTCGGGGATTCTCATCTGGGGGAGTACTGTGCATTTTCGGCGCACAGGTGTTCCATAGTTTTTTTTTCAGTTTTGGGCTATGAAAATGGAGGGGGAAAAAAACGCAGTTCCACCATTGTTTTTTGGGCTTCATTCTTACAATGTTCGCTGTACGGGATAAAAAAACAGGGAAAAACTTTACAAATGTTTATTATTGTTTTTTTTATGTTTTTATTACTTTTACACAATAGAAATAGGTTCTATAAAAAATTTGCGTTTTTTTTGTTGTACCTGTTCTGACAAACCATAGCTTTTTATTTTTCTGTTACGGAGCTGATTATGGGCTTGTTTTTTTGGGATGAGTTGACGTTTTTATTAGTCCCATTTATGGGATGCATATGACGCTTTGATAAACTTTTTTATTAAAGGTTGTTGTAGGCATTTTGAACAAAATACAGCATTCCTGGCAGTGTTTTTTTCTATTTTTATTTTTTACAGCGGTCACCGTGCGGTATAAATTACATTCTAGCTTTACTCAGCAGGTTGATACAATTACAGTGACACTAAATTTATATATTTTTTCATGTTTTTCTGCTTCTACACAATAAAAACACTTTTATTCAAAAAAGAAAACACATTTTTGCATCGTCGCAGTCTGAGAGCCATAACTTTTATTTTTCTGTGTACGGAGCTTTGTAGGGGCTTATTTTTTGCAGGATGAGTTGATGTTTTTATTTGTATCATTTTTAGGGGGAAAATACTTTTTGATCAGTTTTAAATCCATTTTTTGGAAGGCAGGGTGATGAAAATACTGCAATCCTAGGAATGTTTATTATTTTTATTTTTAACAGCTCACTGTGCAGTATCCATGACAAGTTAGTTTAACTCTGTGGGTCGATACGATTATGGCAATACCCAATTTATATAGTTTTTTTTTTTATGTTGAAGCACTTTTTTTTTTTTTAAGTGTTTTTATTGTGTAAAACAATTTTTATTCATTGCTGTCTTCTGAGAGCCATAACTTTTTTATTTTTCCATATATAGAGAGGTGTATGGACTTTTTTTTGCGGGATGAACTGACGTTTTAATTGGTACAAATTTGGCATTTATATGAGCTTTTAATCGCTTTTTATTCCATTTTATGTGCTGCAGTTCTTGTGTTTTTTTTTTTTTTTTTTAACAGCGTTCATCGCACGGGTAAATTAATATGACACATTTATAGGACAGGGCGTTTACGGCCCCGCGGCGATACCACAATGGGTACTTTTATTTTTAATCTTTTTTGGGGCGTTTGGGCGTCTGTAAAGGGAAAAGGGTGGTGTACGTATTTTATTTTTATTTTTGTGTTTGTGGGTTTTTTCCACTTTTTTTTACTTTATTTTTTTTTTTTTATACTTTTTTTTTTTTTACTTTTCCCCATAGGGGATTTATAACAGCAATCTTCAGATCTTCTGAAGGTTGCTGTTAGAAGGCAGGCCAGTACAATAAGCAAATTTTTGCTATGCACTTGTCGCCATGATAACTGTCGGTCACGATGCCCACAATGCCCACAGAGCATCGTGACGTCACAGACAGCTCCGGGAAGTGATCTTCAGTTCCCGGAGCAGGCTGGTAGGAGATCGCTGCCGCACTAACATGCAGCAGTGCACCGAGGAGCAGGCAGGAGGGGCTCCCTCCTCCTGCCCCGTGACTTAGCTCCAATGATCTTAATTTGATCATCGGAGTTAAGGGGTTAAACACCCACGGCCGGAGTTCACTCTGGCCGGGGGTGATGCGGCATGAAGCCAGCAGTAATTTACCGCTGGTCCCATGTCGCGATCGTGCGCGGCTCACCTGCAAGCCTGCGTGATCGCCAGGACGTATGCATTCGTCCATTTGCGGGAAGTCATTTCGCTAGGACATATGCATACATCCCATGTCCTGAAGGGGTTAAATAACACTTTTGTTGATTTTAGTCATCATATTATTATGTATGAATAAATTACATATCGTATTATTAAATTGAACACTAGATTTTACCAATTTTGAAAATGTTAGAAAAAAATTTAATGTATTTTCTTAGGAAAGAGTTCATCAAATGCAATATTGTCAATATTTGGTCCATCCAATCAAAATCATCATGGCCATATTGGCCAACTATATCTAGAGCTGAGAAGGTAAGAATAATTCCAAATGCAAACATAAAATAGAACTGATATATTTAATGTAATTTTTTTTTTTTCAACAGCTACTGTGAGAAGTTTTACGACTTTTCAAGTTCTCGAGTTTTGACATTTTGAGATTACACTCACCGGCCACTTTATTAGGTACACTTTGCTAGTAACGGTTGGCCCCTTTTGCCTTCAGAATTTGCTCAATTCTTCGTGGCATAGATTCAACAAGTTGTTGAAACGATGCTCAATTGGTACCAAGGGGCCCAAAGAGTGCAAGAAAATATTCCCCCCACCCATGACACCCCACCACCAGCCTGAACCGTTGATACAAGGCAGGATGGATCCATGCTTTCATGTTGTTGACCGCCAAAATTCTGACCCTACCATCGAATGTCGCAGCAGAAACGAACTCAGCAGACCAGGCAACGTTTTTTCCAAATCTTCTACTGCCAATTTCGATGAGCTTGGGCAAATTTTAGCCTCAGTTTCCTGTTCTTAGCTGAAAGGAGTGACACCCGGTGTGGTCTTCTGCTGCTGTAGCCCATCTGCCTCAAAGTTCGCCGTACTTTGCGTTCAGAGATGCTCTTCTGCCTATCTTGGTTGTAACGGGTGGCTATTTGAGTCACTGTTGCCTTTCTATCAGCTCGAACCAGTCTGCCCATTCTCCTTTGACCTCTGGCATCAACAAGGCATTTCCGCCCACAGGACTGCCGTTCACTGGATGTTTTTTCTTTTTCGGACCATTCTCTGTAAAGCTTAGAGATGGTTGTGCGTGAAAATCCTAGGAGATCAGCAGTTTCTGAAATACTTAGACCAGCCCTTCTGGCACCAACAACCATGCCACGTTCAAGGCACTCCAAATCACCTTTCTTCCCATTACTGATGCTCGGTTTGAACTGCAGGAGATTGTCTTGTCCATGTCTACATGCCTAAATGCACTGAGTTGCCGCCATGTGATTGGCTGATTAGAAATTAAGTGTTAACGAGCAGTTGGACAGGTGTACCTAATAAAGTGGCCGGTGAGTGTATGTTGCCTTATTTACAGCATCAGGACACTAACTTGAGGACATTCATCTCTCCCATGGAACGACTGCTGATCACGTTGTGATAAGTTTCCAATACATTTATTATTTTAATCCGATTGTTTGACTTCAATTAGTTATCAGATTCTAGCCAAACAATGATTTATTTTTTTTATTTGACTAATTTTGTTTTTCTGTTTCCATATTTCTGACAACATGGGCGAGACATGCATCGCTGCACCTCCAATTCTGGGTTGATAAATCTACCATCTCAAGAACTGTGTTGTGCACGTGCCACCTGATCTGGCAGCACTTGCAGCCCATCTCGACACCTAGCCGAAACCGGGAGATTTGGTTGCAGGTAGCAGCACGCTTTCAACCTGTGGCCAATTTCTCCAACTGCATAGGCACCGTCGACGGTAAGCCCATACGTGTGCAGCAGCCACCGTGATCAGGATCCATGTTCTACAACTACAAAATATATTTTGCGGTGGCTGATGCACACTTGTTTCTATTGACGTCAGCAACTATGGATGTACTGTGGAACCTGGACTCTGCTGAACTCTGAGTTTGAGAGGAAAGTGCTGCAAGACCAGGTGACTCTACTCCTACCAAAACCTCTTCCTGGGAACCACGCATCCAGTCCCCTTTCCTGGAAGGGCCCTCGGCTGGCTTCACACCTGCAAAATAGCCTTTCTGGCAGCCGTTGACAGGACATGTAAAAGCCTAATTTCTTTCAGGGTGAAATCTGTGGTGTTTTTATCAATACATCCAAAGAGAGCCCATCAGGCAGTGGGTGTGAAGGGGTGCCACAGGCATGTCTGTACGCGTGAGACAATGTCAAACCAACATTGCTGGATCGTGGGACACTCCCAGAGGCAGTGGTATATATTGGCGTCTGGGGAACCACATTTGAAGCACAAATTCCCATTCTATGGCCCTTCAGTGGCATCAGGTAGGCATTATAGGCCATCTTTAAAGTCATTTCCAAATATCTGGCCATGGGGAGAAATTTATACGAGTCCGCGAGTGCTGCAAGAATAGTTTCTGGAGTTAGGACTGGGTTAAAATGTTTCCATTTGGAGAGCTGTAGTGCAGTCTGCTCATAATCAATAGTTACTAGGAGGAACCAGTAAATCATAATAAAGAAATGTGAGCGTCTCGTCAGGGGTCTCATCACTGTTTTGTCAAAGCCCGGGTCCCAGTCTGCTTCCGTGACATGTCGGAGGACCTTGCTTATGTAACTATGGGCCTGCAGGTAAGTAAAGAAGGGGATATGCAGGTCTGGGAATATTGTCTGAAACTCCAGAAAAGAGTATGGTTTACGGGTGGTAGGGTTAATCCACTGGTTAAGGGATTTAAGACCTAGTCTATGTAGCCTCCCGAATGAGCCGTAAGGGGGACCACCCTGGAAATTAGGATTATGCGCTAGTGACAGGTAGAGAGAGTAGTCCGGGGATAAACCGCTGAGCAGCCCGATTTTCCTCCAGGCCCGCCAGATTGGCATAATTAACGCGTTACTGATAATGTGTTATTAAAAAGGGATCTGGATAAGTTGGAGGCCTGGGCAGGGAAATGGCAGATAAGGTTTAACACAAATAAATGCAAGGTTATGCACATGGGGAGGAAAAATCCATTACATGACTACATGTTAAATGGAAAAAGGCTGGGTAAAAGTGACATGGAGAAGGACGTGGGAATCCTGGTGGACAGTAAACTTAATTGCAAACAGCCGTGTCAGGCAGCAGCTGCCAAGGCAAATAGGAAATGGGGTGTATTAAAAGGGTTTAAAGCACTGATGAGAACTTATTCTCCACTTACAAGTCACTGGTCAGACCCCCTCTCTGAGTCCCCCCCAAAGTCACTGGTCTCTCTATCAGCTCTTATTTTGTAAGAGCGTATAAAATACCACAGGCTGCATTCCAATCTAGACTGACAACTGAACTCTTTCCTCTCACAGCTGGAGATGTGTTACAGCTTTCCCATGAGCACAGATCTCCCTTCTATAGGAGAGTTAGCGCACCGGACAAAAACTGTTGTGTTATGTTCTGCTGGGGGTGGAGAAAAGAAAAATGCTACGGCCCCTAACACTGAGTCAGGCAGGACCGACACAAATTGTACTATTTCCGATGGTGTAAGCCTTCAGTGTAATTCGTTTTTCTGCCTGTATAAAATGAAAATGTGACGGTCCTTACTCTGAGTGAGAGACACAGCTCCGTGAATTTGACCGGGGGCTGTACAGAATGTAAATGAACTCTCAGCTAGTGAAATGCAAGGAGGAGGGATCCGACCAGGACTGGAGATCTGTGTAAACAAAAACACAAGATAAGGAATACTGTGAATACAAGACAGCTTTGCTAATGACATCCAATTGCAAAGTTGCTTGTTTTCACTGTCCCCTTATTCTGAAAACCATTTAATGAAATGATAAAACCCCTTTAAGAGAGAGACACCTGGAAATAAAAAAACATCCAGAGAACTGTTAGTGAAAATATCAGTATTATGGGCCTAGTCTGCTAGGTAACGTCTCAGCGCCGCTAAGTTATAGTATTTTATGTTGGGGAAACTAAGGCCGCCTGAGAGCTTGTGCTGGTGCCCGCTTCACCCACCAGATAAATGTCCTGAGGACAGAATTAATCAGCTTTTCTTCCCTGGGCTTAAGATAAATTGGCAGCACATGAAACAGGTATAACCACTGTGGAATTTCCACCATCTTAAGCAGGTTGGCATTCCCCATGAAAGAGAGAGGGATATGTTCCTACCTTTTCAGCATCTGTTGCAATGTACTAGCGTACTGAGAGATATTTCCCATGTAGATCCTGTCTGAGTTTCGTGTGAGAAGGATACCGAGATATTTGATGTTGAAAGTGCACCAACAGCTCTGATGGGAGGTTGACTATGATGGCCTCGGTGGGTCCTTAAGAAGAAGCCCATCACTCTTATCGATATTTAAATCATAGCCTCACAAGTCTCCCTTTTATCGGATATCCTGTATAATGTCGGCTAAATTATGCTCTGAGATCATTAATGAAAGATCGTCGGCATATCCCGTCATTTTTAATTCACAATCACCCTTCCTAATACCTGGAAATGTTTCGGACTGGGTAATTTAAAAAAGGAGTGGATCAATAGAGAGGTTAAACAGGAAGGGCGAAAACGGGCAACCTTGTTTTGCCCCTCGGAACAGATAAATAAGTGGAGAAATGTGCCCATTAATGAGAAGAGATGTGGTAGAATTTAAGGGTCATATGTATGAAAATTATCTAGGTCTAAGACTTTCTTTGTTGCCCATAGCAACCAATCAGAGCTCCCGTTTCATTTCATATAGTGCTCTGAATAAAATTAAAGGAGAAGCCTGATTGGTTGATATGGGAAACAAAGAAAGTCTTTGACCTAGACAGTTTTGATACATGTTCCCCTAAATGCATATGGGTCAGGAAAGCTGTAAATACATGTCCAAATCCTCCCTGTGTAAACGTGGCAGCCAGGAAGGGCCAGAAAACTTTGTCGATGGCATCTAGACTAAGCAGCATAGCTATTGAGTGCTCAGGTTCCTGAGCAGCCTTCATTGCCGCCACCGCCACTCTGACATTTCTAGTGCAATGCCGGTTGGACACAAAGCCGGAATGGAAGCGGTGGGAAATAGCAGGCAAACATTGTTGGAGTCTATTTGCGATAGTTTTTGATAGGAGTTTATAGTCTTGGTTTAATAATGACATGGGCCTGTAAGAGGTTACAGACAAGGGGTCTTTCCCGTCTTTTAAAAGCAAAATGGTCTTGGAATAAAAAAAAAAAAAAAGTATAAAGGGTAGAATATTTATATGTGTCATTAAACAATTGGGCCAAGTGAGGGGTTATTTCAGGTTTGAGGATCTTGTAAAATTCTGCAGAAAAGCGGTCAGGGCCAGGAGTTTTGCCATTTGCCAGTGAGGAAATCACCACTGACACCTCTTCATCTGTGATATCCACTTCAAGCTGCTGGCGTGGGAGAGTTTTTAATATGAGGCTGAATCGGGCACGATACTTCATGTAGTGCACCTTTGGGATCATAAGTAGTAAGTGGAGGGTCTTCTCCACTGCAATGATTTTGGATGAGCACACGATGAATGGAGTCATCAAAGCTGCCTGTGCTCTCCACAACTACGTTGGGGATCGTAAAAGTCCCGACATAGAAGAGGAGACACAGGCAGCTTTTGGTGAATCTCCATTCACCTTGGGCCTCGGCCGCCCATCCAACCTAGCTGCAGTGGTGAAAGAAACCTCCACGGACTATTTCATGTCCATCGAAGGTGCCATGCCTCGGCAATTTTTACAGCATCGGTGAGCAGCACTTGTTCCGGTAGTGATGGATCTCTCCCAGTCAAAGGCCTTCCGGGACCTCCTTTAAGTTGTTTAAGACTGATTAAGGACATTTCCTGTTTAAAATACATCAGTCCACGACTCACACACTACTGATGCCTTGATGCTGTATATCATGGGATGCATGCCATGTCGGATTCTATAATGTTATAATAAAAGTCATTAAGTTTTAATTCAAGCCAAGTCAGAGTGGAAGCTGGTAATTATATCTGATTGTTCCTGCTTGGGCGTTGGCTCTGGATTACCTTACCTCCCCTGATCTGGAATGGGACTGCAATCGGGGGAGCCGATAACCTCATTTGACTCTGCCTTAAGTTGTTGTTATTATAAGTGAAGCCTGCAAGATCCCAAATTGAGAGTCTCTGTGGTTCTTCCAGCACCGATGCTCTACAAATTCAGGCCAACACTACGCAGATGGATCTACCTGTCTGGGACCTGCACCAACACCTTTTTTTCACCTTTTTTTTGGATTAAGCAGATCCTTTGATCTAATTTAATCACATATATTTTATATTCCATTGTTAAAAAAAATAGCTTTGTCTTTTTTTTTTATTAATGTAAAAAAATAATTATGTATAAATTAAGGCTATGTTTACACGGCAATAATTGCGGGACATATTTTGCCCGCAATTACGGCGTGTGCTCGGGAGCGGGTATGGAGGGTGGGGTGGGGGCGTCAGAGTCCTTCATTATTCATGGCGCATATACGCCATGAATAATTGACATGTCACTTATCTCCGCGTATTGTGCGAGCAGGGAGAGGAGACGTAATCCATAGTTCACTATGAGAACTGTGGATTACCATAATGGATGGGACGTATCTCGCCCCATATTTAGTGTAGTACAGCGCAAAATACGGGGCGAGATACGTCCCATTTTAAGCCGTGTGAACATAGCCTAAGGACCTCATGTATGAAAACTGTCTAGGTCTAAAGACTTTTTGTTGCAAATAGCAGCCAATTAGAGCTCCCTTTCATATCATATAGTGCTCCGCACACTCTTGGCTACACTCGGAACTTCCATAAAAGCGAAAAAGCAGGATGGACGCTAGGTAAACCTCTTTGACACATATGGCCACATTGCTGCAAAAAAAATAAAAAAATAAAATAAAATAAAATAAATAAATATAAAAATTTTAAACCCTGGATGCAAGTAATCCATGCATTTTCATGTGCTTAGAGCTGTACTCTACATTCCCCTATACCATACCTCCCAAGTGTCCCTATTTTGGAGGGACAGTCGTTATTTTTAACTCTTGTGCTGCTGTCCTTTTTAGCTCTTTAAATGTCCTTCTTTTTCACTTGGAAAATAGAATTACATCAATAAACTGACAATCTTGTTTTAAAAAGTATCCGATTGCTTCCTAGCTATATATTAGATAGCAAATTACTTAATACTTCATCATCAGATGTAATGCAGTCCTGAAAATATCTATATTACAATGATTTGTCTGATATTCCAATAAAAATGTATTCAAGCATATACATATAGTAGTTATGCATTAAAAAGAATTGATTTATACATTGAACCAAGTGTCTGTCTATGGCTGTCTAAAAAAAAAAATGGGATGTATGTGTGTGGGCGTGGTAAAAGGCACGTCCTGCTGTGATGTCATGTTATTGGGTGTGGCTGGATGCATGGCCTGATGTCTATGCAGTCACTAAAAGTTGGGAGGTATGCTTTGTATGTACCAAATGTGTTGTAATCAGAAACTCTAAGTGAATGAGGAGAGCAACTACTACCACCACCATCCACATTTACATGCATGAATTACTAACAACTTGCTGTACATGTAGTTTTGGTGAATGTAGATAATTACGAAAAACCTTGGGCCTTATGTATGAAAACTGTCTTAGTGTAAGACTGTCTTTGCTGCCAATCAAGCGCCCCTTTCATTTCATATAGTGCTCTCAAAAAAGAAAGTGAAGCTTTGATTGGTTGCTATGGGTAACAAAAAGTCTTAAAGCTACATAGTGTTCATAAGGTCCCCCCTTTTTTGTTTTATGCTAAATTACAGACAATTTTATAAAATAATAGAATAAAAAGGTATACTTTTATCTGCTAGTTTTTGATAATAGTCTTATTTAAGTAATATTTTAAAAAAAGTCAGACTAAAAAGAAAGAAAATGTAAAGAATACCAATACACAAATTTTAAACAAAATGTTTTATTACAAAAATCCCACTTTTAACAAAATTATTAAAATCCCTCCCACCCATAAACCCCACCAAACCGAACAATTTCCACCATGTCTCTATAACCCTGGAAATATGAAAAATCTGTAGTTTAAAAAAAAAAAAATAAATACCGCATTCTGTACCTCCACAAAAAAATAAAAATAAATTAAGGACCTTGAAAAGTATGGGGCTGTTATTCTTGGGAAGGGTCGATGGATGGGGGAGTGCAGCTATGAAGGGAAGCAAGGCATCCCCCACTTCTGGGTTGGGTGTAGTCATATTGATGGTAGTAGGGCAGAGACGGATAAGGTTAATAGGTGGGATGTGGAATTGGCTGTGGTGGTAGTAGGTAGGTTGAAGAGCCGGTGGGGGTGGATAAGCAGGGTAATGTAAGGTGGTGGTACGGAATGCGGTTGGTGGGTTCCGTATACGCGTGAAAGGAGGATTGTCGGTCAGGCCACAGTACCACCGGAAGCACTGGATCTGGTCTCCGATCTCAGGCAGGGGGACACCAAGGTCATAGACCGCTACTGTGGTTTGATAGTATGCCATCAGGTTCTCCTGAGTCTCCAGGGATTGCAGATGGCGGCAGCTCTCTGCAAGCCCAAAAAAAAATAGTGGTCTAATACATCATGCACACCAACCCTCTGTACAAAGGAAGTAAGTTCAGACTGGAAGTCTGAACTTACTTCCCTTACACGGCAGCTCTACGGCCCCGGCCATGACTACGTACTGGGGTGGAAGAGGTGTGGGTAGGGAGAGGGGCGGGAGATGACATCAGGGTGGGCTCCAGATGGGGGATAGCCGCAGCCAAAGCCAGTTCAGTGGTTGTAGCACTGGTGGATGCTGCTGCCCCCTGTGATACCTCGGGGTCTGTATCCGAGAGGAGACTCAACCCTGGAGATCCCGCCAGATTGGATATCTCCCCCTCTGCTTCGTCTCGAAATGTTCCAGATCTGGAAGTTATTGGACTCTCCCCCTGCTGAAGTTCTTCTTCCTGAAGAGAGGACTCTGCCCGCTGGCTTGTGTTGCCTGAAGTGCTGTAGAAAACTAATATTTAAATTAATATACATAATTATAATAGTTTAAACAGTTTAGACTTTAATGGAACATTGATAGAATGTGCTATCAAAGTCTGATAGTTGTCAATATATCGTGCTTACTATCTAGTGTGAAAAAACGGTTAAAAAAAAATAATAAATACTTACGGGTGGAGGTTTCTTTGAAGCATGAGGAACATCAACTCATCTTGGTATGGAATCTTTTGTTCCTCAGGCAGATAGGAACCGCTGGGCACTTGGCATTGCTGTTTCTGCCACTGGACAAAGCAATCCCGCACCGATTTCCACCTTTTCCGTATGTCGTAATCATTTAAAATATTTTTTTAATTTTTTTAAATGAATCATATTTTTTTTAGAAACAAGTTAAAAAATTGACATTTAGAAAATATAATAAACTTACCAATATCCCCCCCGCAGCTGGGTATCGTACCCGTCCCAGTCTGGGTACAGCAACCGGCAGATCTCTCACCGATGCCTGTTGCGAAGTGGCCGGTTGCTGTACCCCACAGATTTCTTGTCCCATAGACTGGGACGGGCATGAACCTAAAATACATAAAAAGAGAAAAAAAAATATTAATCTTAAAGAAATTAAAGGTATTTATTTAACTTTCTCCAAAATTAAGGTATTTAACTTTCTACAACATTTTTCAAATTCAGTTACAGGCACCTCTAAATAACATAACTGAATGCATGGTTGCCCACAGCAACCAGATGGCACCTGCTACCCATGCAGTTCTAATGCAAAATGTTGCGCATGGCTGCAACCAGTTCTGCAAACATGCAGTTGGTGAGCCTGTGCAAACGTTCTTTGCATTAACTGTACACAGGGAATATGCCATGTGCTTCCGATCAACAACTCTTAAAAAAACCATAATATATATATATATATATATATATATATATATAATTATATATATAATATATATATATATATATATATATATATATATATATATACACACACACATTTAAAAAAATATTAATTACTAAACATTTACTAATAATAACATTAATTAAAATATTATTTACCTCCGAGATCAGTGACCGGACATCCATGTCTATCCAGCGGTACTGAGATTGACGTGCCATGTTCTTCCTCTCTTTCACACATGTAAAGCAGAATGAAGCAGTTGGGGTACAAATTTCATCAGTTAAAATTAACCCCTTCCAATATATTGATACAAAATCTAGTCAAAATACAGACATTTTAAAATTTGACCCAGAGCGTATTTTCATGGCGTAAACGCGTGTAAATACGTTCCACAAAGTGTAGAAAGTATTTAGAAATATTTTCAGCTGCAAAAAATGTTCTCCATTACTTCCCAAGGGGATTTTATAAGCGAAAAACACCTCAAGAATTGACGTCATTTATTTTTATGGCTGTAGTTGCGTACGAAAAACATCTTGCAATTACGCTTGTGAAATACACTTCATGTGAACAAAGAGGCGTATTTTACATTTTATTCAATGATACAAGAATCGAAGATGGTCTGTGGCTATTTTTGGGGCATATTCCACAGCGTTAAACGTGCTAAAATACAGCCAAAAAAACCACCATGTGAACACACTCTAAGAAGTAGCAGTATCAGGATTGAGGACATTAAAGAGCAGCATATGTGTTATAACACTAACTAGAGCTGTCCCCATGGCAGGTTTTTCAGCCATCTGTGAAGCGGCTGTCAAACTTTAGAACGGACCTTAATGGAAAATCCGTGCAGTGGTCCCCAGATTTTCCACCAGACGGTTTCTTAGACCTCTGGCGCGCCGAAAAACATTGAACATGTTCCTTCTTCCGACCGGTTTTCAGGCGTAACATGAACCTTTCAATGCAAAGTAGAAGGGCTTTTCTTCACAAACCGCGGAGAAAAGCCGCCCCCTGCGGCCGTGTACACGGCCCCAAAACAGAGCAAATACCGGTCGGAGTTTTTTTCCGTTTAACAAGTAATTATTGAATGGATTTTTCCGTCCCAGGTGCATAACCTTGCATTTATCCATGTTAAACCTCATCTGCCACTTCTCAGGCCTCAAACTTATCCATTTCCCTTTGTAATAAAATTTTATATTCTAATGTGTTGATTACTTTACAGAGCTTAGTATCATCTGCAAAGATCGATATTCTACTTTGCAATCTATGTGTAAGGTAATTAATGAATATATTAAAGCGAATAGGGTCCAATACTGAACCCTGTGGTACCCCACTAGAAACAGGGATCTAGTCTGAGCATGTACCGCTTATCAGTTACTTACCCATTTACAAAAACATTTTTCCCCAGTCCAAGCAATCTCATTTTACTTACCAGCCTTTTATGTGGAACAGTATCAAATGCTTTAGAAAAATCTTGATATATAACAACCAATGCCTCACCCCTATCCAGTCTAGAACTAAACTCCTCATAGAAGCTGATGAGATTAGTTTGACAAGACAGATCCTTCATAAGCCCATGCTGGAGATACGCCAGGATAGTATCTCTTAGAAAACCTTCAAACATTTTACCTACAACAGAGGATAAACTTACAGACCTATAGTTTCCAGGATCCCTTTTTGACCCATGTTTTAGTATTGGCACCACATTTGTTATGCCCCAATCCTTTGGGACATTCCCTGTTAAAATGCAGTCCGTAAATATTATAAACAAGTACCTGTCTATGATATTACTTAATTCCCTTAGCACATGGGGATGTATACCATCAGGACCTGGGGATTTTGTCTATTTTAATCTTTTTAAGTTGAAGCTGCACTTTTTCCTGGGTTAGACAAGAAACATTTAAGGTTGCATTTACCTCATCCCTCTGCTCATCAACAGGAAAGTAATTTTCCTCGGTAAATATGGTGGAGAAAAAATTGTTTAATAGGTTTGCTTTCTCCTCATGAGCCTCTACATTACCTCCCTCACTACTATTCAATTTTACTCTCTTTGGCAATACACTTTTGTCTCCAGCTTTGCTGTCTTTATAATTTTTTTGCATATTTTATATTTTTTTACTTCTAACTTTTAAGTGCCTCCTCACTGCCCTCCTGTTTTAAGGAGTTATGCGGTAGTTAAATGATTTCATACAACAGTATAAACAGCATTTCTATTGAAAAGATATTCCACTATCTTCATGTGTTTCTTTTCTTTTGCCTCCTTATTCATCTATCATACGATCAATGAAACTTCCTGATGTGGGAGTGTCAGTAGTTCTCTTTCCCAAAAGTCCTAGAATCCATTACACTTACAGACTAGGGCTTACCTGCACCCGCCCCATAACCTTCCTTGCAGTGTTCAGCCTGCCCTGCACACCCTCACATCATCATTCTCAGACATCTCTGCTCTAGTTCACTTTCTGGTTGCCTGCAGCAGGCTGTGCGTAGTATTGTGCACCAAACAGTTTGTAACATGGAAAAAACATTCTTTCCTTGTCCTATAATATATGTAATACAAATATATATATATATATATATATATATATATATATATATATATATATATATCATTTTTAAATTGGGCTTATATTTCATGTTTTGGTTCACACCCCTACAGCATTTACAAAGCACCCCCACATTGTAACTCTGATTGCTGTAGAATGGCATCACCCAGTTTTCCTGTACACTGGATAGCCATTACATCTAAAAGGGGTGATGTCACACCCTCCACAGCAATCATTTTGATCAGTGAAAGGAGGGCATCACCCCTGCAACCAGGAGTCGGGGCATGCTCATGACATTTTACCGGGGCACCACTACATAAAAAGAGCATAGACAGACTTTTCGACGCTGGGGATAACCAGAGATCCTTAACTTTTCACCAAAAATGCAAGTCTTCACCAAAAAAAGGGCTATTTACAAAATTTATCAAAAGACTTTTCCCCCTCCAAAAACACGGGTTAAAGCACCTACTCTAGAAACTACAGGGATGATCACTATGCACAATTTTATCATTTTTTGTCCACATGAAGATTCTTCCTTCCATCGATGAGTATCGTCAGTGAACAAAAGCTGAGGACAAAAGCGCAGTTAAATTCTTTAAAAAAAAACACACTAAATGCGAGGATAATATAAATGCCCACCTTTTGGGGCTGTACAATCCAGGTACGCTCCATAAACTATGTTACCTCCCCAAATTAAAAGGGCAGCAGCTCCGGCACTTTTCCCCCCACCCCTCCACGAGGGACCTAAGGGAAAAACTGAAGAGTCTGAACTTATTAGAGCTGCCATTTTTCAAAGACCGGTTCTAAGCCAAGTATTCAGACAAAGCGATATTTTTTCTTGTCTATAATTTATTGAATACACATGACACGTTTCGCCAATTCATCAGGAGCATCGAGGGAACTGATTGAATTTGGCGAAAAGTTTCATGTGTATTCAAAAAACTTTTAAAACAAAAAAGCTATCGCTCTTTCTAAAAATTAGCGCTTTACAACACGGGCCTTTTAAAACTACAGCTCTAACAACTTCAGACATCTTAGCACTTTTTCCACAGAGTGAAAACCTCTCCCCCCTCCCCTGTACGACTGTTACATTCCCGTCAGCCCTCTTTTACAAGTGTTTTATAAATCCAAGGCATCCACTCTTCTCTGCTCAGGGAATTTAAATACAGGGATTTTTTCTGAGCTGAGCCTGGGGTTCAAAGCACACCACGATAATAAAAAAACCCATTGAGGGAAAAACATTTTTCAATGGACATCACATGGTATGCAGGAAGAAGGGGAGTAAAGGGCTCTCAAAACAGGTAAATAATTTTTATGAGTATCAACTATAAAGTTAAAAATAATTAAATTGTGAGCTCTATAACAAATAAAAAGATCCTGGAAAACCCCTTTATAGGTAGAGCAAAACTATAGATAAGCAGTAAATATCTGTCAGAATTCAGTATGTGAACTACTTACAGACGCTCTTAAATGGCATAATACAACATGTGATCTTTCTCCCCGGGCAGGGGTAAACTAAAGTGAGGTGCGCTGGTTTGACAGCACATTTGCCACCAAAAGCCCGCTTCCTCCCAGCTAAGTTAGATTTTATATATAATACACCCCCAAAATTTAGATATAATATATAAATAATATATATAAAAATTTTAAAAAATATATATATATAATATATAAAATATATAAATTTTTTTTGTACAGCCCCATCTCCTTTTTTACTCTTTAAACGTCCCCCTATACCACAAGTCTGTCAGACTGACTGAGCACAGCACATGCCCAGTGATGCCAGTGAGCATAACAAGGAAGTAACTCAGGGTCTGTCCTACTTCCTGTAGGACAGGTTTCTGCCCAGAAAGGAGCCCAGTAGCCATTTTCTTCTCTATAATGATTATCCCCTAGACAAATCGAGCAGACTTTTCTAATTAAAGGTATTGAGACATTTTTTCATTATGACATGTAGTTTCTACATTTACCTATTTTTTCTTTTCCTGGAGAACCCATTTAAGGAGCTTAACTGCTTTCTTTTTGTTATTATTGCCCCCTTTTCATCTCTGTTGATCCACATTGTTTTTTTCGGTTTCCAATCATTTTATTTCCATAAAATCTTCCATTTATTCTCTGTTATGTGACCATAAAATCTTCCATTTATTCTCTGTTATGTGATTTTTGAAGACCTTGTCCGAGTCAATACGGTTTAGGGCCTATCTAGGCAGATTAAAATTAGAATTACAGAAGTTCAATGTTTTTGTGGCTCCTCAACAAAAAAACTTTATTGAAGGATAAGTGGATTTATTATATTGTAGTCACTATTTCCTAGGTGTCCTCCCCAATCGGAATCTTTGTTGCTCTTTCAGGTCTGTTAGTCAATATTAAGTCCAAAAGGTCTTTCCTTCTAGTTGGCTCCTGCACAGTTGGGAAAGGTTACTATCTTTAGTTATTGTCAAAAAACGGTTTCCTTTATGAGAACCACAGGTTTCAGTTTCCCAATTTATGTCTGGGTAGTTGATAGTAGTCGATATGTAGTCGCCCATAATAACAACTTCATTCTGATTAGCCGCCTCATCTGTTTGCCTGAGGAGTACATCTTCCATGGGTTCTGTTATATTTGGTGCTCTATAGCAGACCCCTAATAGAATTTTATTATTGTTATTACCCCCATGTATATCTACCCATAATGATTCCACATGTTCATTGCCTGTATCTATATCTTCCCTCAGTGTTGGCTTCAGATATGATTTTAAATAGAGACATACATCTCCCTTCTGTTTTTTACAATCTTTTCTAAATAAACTGTAACCCTGTAAGTTACCTGTCCAGTTATAGGACTCATTCAGCCAAGTCTCAGTTATCCCCACTATGTCATATTTTTCTTCAGAGATTATTAATTGCAGTTTTATTGGTAAAATGGGAGAGAAGGAGCCTAAAAAGTGGTGAAAGAAGCATTTTTCCTCTAAAAAGACACACTATGAAGGTTATTTGCTTGTTCTGCTAAATTAAGCAAAAATTTTTTAAGCATTGGGGTCCATTTAAGTACCTTTGATCACATTTTCTGTGATTTGTTACTATTGAACAAAATAATCAAAGGTCAGTACAAAGATTTACATCTAGACTATAACAAAGAGCCTCTACTATCTCTAAAAAGAAGCTTCTATATTATACCACCAATGAGACAAAAAAAATGAGACTGTCCCAGGAAATAGTGAAACTGTATCTATACCAGATTGGATTAAGAGGATTGATTCAAGGAATTTATTCCGGTTGCCATATTAGGGCTTTGAAACAACTGTTCCCCTAATATAAGGCAATTGACAGCTACCTCAGCAGCTGACTTTTTTCTTCCACAGAATCAACATTATAGGATAGGAGACAGAATAGGGCAGACAGATATTTTTCAACAAAACTTAAACTTACGTAAACTTACAACACAATGGCGGTCAGGATCATAGAGCCTGATTACTTGCTAAGTCCTCTTCATACACAGCAGGTGCTAGCTGTTAATCACAGCTGAGACCCACCGCTATAAGCAGGGATTGGAGTTGGTAGGAAGTAATATGAGGGCCATCTAAGTGATCGCCCCTCCTAGTGGTCATGTACCATAGGGGCACTACAAGTGTAAAAATAAAAAGTTTTAAAATTAAAAAATATTAAACATTCATAAACCCTACTTTGCCATTATACACATAATTTTTTTTTTTTTTTTAAAGTTACACATAGTTAGTATAGCCATGTCCATAATAATAATAATAATCTTTATTTATATAGCGCCAACATATTCCGCAGCACTTTACAATATAGAGGGAATAAGCACAGACAAACCAGACATTATAAAAAAGCTACTGACAAATGAGACACGCGGTGTGAGGGTCCTGCTCCCAAGAGCTTACAATCATTAAAGTCTGATCTATTAAAATAAAACCTCATTCTGTACAATGAACACCATAGAGCAACTAATGGTGTTTAAATATCCACACACCTACATAGTGCATCTCCCTAATGAGGAACGTTGCTCCTTTCGAGGATGAAACTATGTGATAACGGAAGGAGAGGGCAAGAAAGCAAGGCTATTAAGTGGCAAGCTTCTATGGCTGAGATGGGAAGAGACTCCTGCCTGGGCAGTCTACCAGCCTCAACCTCTGGCTTGTGAGACAACATCAAACAGTTTACCAAAAGGCATAGTAGCGCCGGTGAAAAGTTCTGTCCTTTCGACCTTTCAACAAATTGTATATTCATTAATAGTACAAGAGAATATAAAAAAAATGGTGTAATATATCTTAGTAGAGAAAAATGCCTCTTTTTCCACTTAGTCACTCCTCTTCTACCTTTGCCTCTTACACTGATAACTTACTCTTAATTTACTGCTAAATTCCATCTGACAGATCAGGTTGCATGCTGCCCATATAAGTCTGTGGATAGAGAAGAGGAGGAGAGAACTGGAGAGAGAGAGCAGCAAAAACACTGCTCCTTACTGTTCTATTATGTCCCCCTTGCTGTTGTTATGTCTGAAGAAGTGTTAAAGAGACAAAGCGGAGCAGGATCTCCTGTGGTGTAGACATCATTGAAGCTAGACTCCATCCACTAGTTAAAGGGGCTGTCTCACTACATTGATTCATCTTACTTCAGTCCTGTTTTCTTGGTTTCACTTTGAATTCAGAGGTGTGTTTACTGGCTTCCACTAGGCTGCAGTAGAAGCCAGGTCTGTGGAGCTGATGCAGCTCATACAAGAGTGGATATCTTGGAATAGGTAGGACACTGCTAATGGATATTTATTGCAAAGTGGATTGTTTTTGCAAGATCTTTAATATAAAAAACAATCCTTGTAGTGAGACAACCCTTTTAAGTAACAACTAATAATTAGATAGA
The DNA here is from genome assembly GCA_025379985.1 of Phyllomedusa bahiana. Lineage (NCBI taxonomy): Eukaryota > Metazoa > Chordata > Amphibia > Anura > Hylidae > Phyllomedusa > Phyllomedusa bahiana. The sequence goes on from JAODAL010043848.1 coordinate 31,257, forward strand.
GAGCCATTAGAAGGTGAAAACTGCTGAAAATGCCATGGACAATTTATAGAGTGGCCAGAAATTGTGCTAAATTTCATATACACATATGATAGTTAATCAGTTACCTGAAAGTTCACGTACACTTTAAGTACCCCCAACAACTCATGTATATATTTCATGTGAAATATGAAGAATATCTGGAAAACCTGATCTGGTAGGGGTACTCAAAGACTGAAATACAATTGAAAAGTCTGTGACTGTTCATGAGTTGTTTCATACTTTAGACTAATGCCCTTAAGGCCCCGTTCACACGACGGATTTGGCCGCGGCTATGGCCGCGGGTTCCGACGCTGCTTCCGCGGCCAAATCGCGTCTAGTTTATTAACATGGTTTCCTATGAAAAACCGCGTTAATATTCACACTCCGCGGGTTTGGCCGCGGCCAAACCCGCGCGTGTGAAGAACTCTCCTGTCAATTCCTGACAGGGAGTGCGCGGCGTGGCGGGCGCGCGGTGCTGCCGCGGGGTTCGCCACGGGTGTCGTCGCGGGTGGTGCGCGGCTGGGACGTGGCTCGCGCCGCGGTTTGCCCCCTGCTGTTAATTTGCATGGGGGCAAACCCTCGGCGCAAGCCGCGCCCCAAACCACGCCCCTCCCGCGCCGAGACCACGCCCACCGCCTGCGCCGCAAACCCGCGTCGGGAGACGCGAGTTTGCGGCGCGGTTCGATGAGGTTTCGGCCTCGGCCAAAACCGCTGTGTGAACGAGGCCTAATAGCATTTGTGTGGCATATTGCGGAAGCAGTGTGCCAACTCAGATGAGGACAGCACAGCAAGAACTGTGGCGGCTGCATTACGCTTGTCAATACTAAGTGATGATTACTCACCAAGGCTGGCATGTACATGCATTTCTTCATCCATACACTGTTGGTTTCTCTTCATACAAATCTCCTCTTCTTCAATAACTTCAACTTTAATATTGATTAGATCTGCACTCTGATCAACATATGGAACAAATAAAAAAAACAAAAACAATTAAAAGAGTATTCCCATGTCAGACAATTATGGCATGACCATAGAATTTGCCATAAATGTCTAATAGATTCAAGCCACAATTTGAGATTTACACCACATAAAATAGAGGTAGCCATGTTTGTGCAGCTTCTCCGTCCATTTCAATGGGAGTTCTGAGGACAACCGACTACCTACTTGGTGTATTCAAAATTCAAAACTCTATTTTGTGCAACCATACCACAGTTTGAGTTGGAACAGGAGGCCCCAAAACCTATCAAAAATGAAATGGATTCGGGGGAAAAAATAAGTATTTGATACAGAGAAAAATAAACTTAATTTTTGGGTACAAAAACCCTTTGTTGCAGAGGTCGATGTTTCCTTAGTTTTGACCAAGTTTTTCATACAATGCCAAAGGAAATTTTGGGAAACCTCCATACAATCTTCTCCATCTTTAAGTTTTGGGGGTCATGGATACCTTGAGTTTTGCTTTTCCAAAATATTTGATTGGGTTTAGGGTTTGGGGGAAGTGGCCCAATCCGATCTTGAAATGCTTTTAGGGGCCACTCCTTAGCGCCCGAGTTGTACAGGTTGGAGGCTTCTTTTAAAACATAGTTGCCAATTTTGGGAAAATGAAAAAGCAGGGTCTAGTGGGGCGGCGCGCGTAGCGCCCGCCCAAAAATTTTTCTGGAAAACCCCCTCTTGCGTAGCCAGCCCCCCAAAAAACCACACCCACTCCACCAAAAGCTAAAGGCTTTGGAAAAAGCCCGGTAATGCCCCTTTTGCCCGGAGAGCCCCCCAAACCCAGGTAGTGCCCCTTTTAAGGGGTGGTAATGCCCCTTTTACCAAGTGATCCCCCTTGTACCAGGTAGAGCCAAATTTGAGCCCGGTAGTTCCCCCCTTTTTAGCCAGGGAGGGGTGCCCCCTTTTTACCCAAGGATGCCCCCCTTGTTAGCCGGTTGGGGGCCCCCCTTGGTTGCCAGGTATGCCCCAAATTTTTGCAGGTTTGTGCCCCCATTGTTTCCCCGGTATGCCCCCATTGTTTTCCCGGTAGTGCCCCCCCTGTTTCCAGGGAGTGCCCCCCCGTTTTTCCCGGTAGTGCCCCCCTCGTTAGCCAGGTGGCCCCCATCTGGTTAGCCAGGTGTGCCCCCTTGTTAGAGGTTTGCCCCCTCTGTTAGCCCGGGAGGGCCCCCATTTTACCAGTAGTGCCCCCTTTTTGCCCT
>JAODAL010043849.1:0-33462 GCA_025379985.1 Phyllomedusa bahiana
TCATGTTTTAAATTTTCCCCCCCGTTTTCCCCCGGCCCCGGGCGGGGAAAGGGGGGAAAACCCCCCCATCTTGGAAAAGGGGCCTAATGCATTAGGTTTTTTTTTAAACTTTTGGCACCCCCTATTGGGGGAACCCACCCTGGGGGGATTTCAAAGTTTAAAGAAAAAATAAATAAGTAAATTTTTTAAAAAGTGTAAAAAAAAGTATTAAAAGTTCAAACCCCCCCTTTTTCCCGCCATTTTAAAAAAAAAAAAGATAAAAAAATAAAAAAGTGACACATATTTGTTTCCCCGGGTGTCCAAAATTCGATCTAAAAAATTTTTTAACATCATTTATCCGTCCCGCTGGACACCGTAGAAAAAAAAAAAAATTCAAAAAACCCCCCAAAATATTGCTTTTTTTGGGTCATTTCACGTCCCACAAAAATGGAAAAAAAGTGATCAAAAAAGTCGCGTGAAAAACTGATAGCAAAAAAAAAGTGTACTTCACCCCGAAAAAAAATTCCCCCTCACTGACGCCCGGGAGGTTTTTGTAAAAAATTTTTTACTGGTCACAAAAAGTCAAAAAGAGAAAATTTTTTAAAAATTTTTTTTTACGGAACCAAAACATAAGGGAAACCCTACATTTTTGGTTTATTGCTGGAGCGTATAAAACCTGTAGATTTACAGAAACACATCATTTTTACCAAAAATTTAAACTCCGTAAAAAAAAAACTCCCACAAACATCCCCGAAAGTATTTTTTTTTCCAAAATTTTTTCCCCATTTGGGAATTTTTTTTTTGGCATTTCCCCAGTATATTCAATGGTAATTTTAAAAACCACCATTGGGAAAGGACATTCTTTTTCCCACAAAACCCCCCCCTTTTCCCTGTTTGGTCCAAACTTCTCCATGGGATATAATGGGTCTTTGTCGCTCCTTTTTCTGATTGGCTGTTTTATTCCGCCCAAATTGAAAATTTAGCTTAAACAATTTGAATTACGGTTTTTTCCCGGCAATTCTCCCCAAATGAAATTTCCCTATTTTAGCGCCGGTCTCGGCGCAAACACTTTGGTTGGGGTTTTTTAAACCCTGCTTTATTGAAAAAAAGGGTTTTCGGTTTCTTTATCTGAAATTTTTAACTTTTAATAAAAAATGTTTTTTTTTATTAATATTCTTTGCCGCCGGCGCTGAGCGCCGAGATTTCAGGGGCCCCCCATTTTCCCCAAAGATAAATGGGAGAAGAAGCTCGCCCTGTTTGGCGGGGATATAAAAGCACCCCCCTTTGCACCCAATCAGCCTTTTTTTCTGTCTTTTTACTGTATTTTGAATTATCCCGCCGTGGATTCTGATTTTTTCAACCCTTTTCCCCATATTTTTTTAATGGTTCACTGCCCGCCCTTTTTCGATTGGCGGGTTTTAAATGCCGAAAAAAATGAGAAATGGGGGGTTTAAGAATTCGAATTACTGTTTTTTCCCAAAAATTTCCCCAGTATCAAAATTTCTTGATTTTTGCGCCTTTTCAAGAGTTTTGGAAAGTGTTTTTTTAAAAAATTAAATGTTTTTTTTTTTTTACGTTCAGTCCTTTTTTGGACACTGTTTTTCCCCCCCTTTTAAAGGCGTTTTTTCCCGGGAAATCATACTCCTGCTGCAGGGAGCGGAGACCCGAGATTTTTTGTCGCGATCTTCTATCTGTTTTCCCGCATGTTCCCGCCCGGCTTCCCCCTTCCCGCCTCTTCGGAGGATTTAGAAAAAAAAAAAAAAGGGTTTTATGCTTGTCGGAGCGGGCCGAGCCCCTTGCACTGCCCCTTTCGTTTTGGGGCCAAAACTGCCATCGAAACATGCCTCGGATTTTTTCCGGCTGGTGCGCCCCGCTCCGGAACGCCAAACCCCAGCCCACAAGTCCCCCACTGCCCCCCCCCCTTAAAGCGGGGGCGCACTGAAAGTGGGAACATTTGAGCCAACACTGAACCCCACGTCCAAAAGGCGGGATTGGGGCTGGGAGGCCAGTATCCCCAAAAAAAAAGGGGCGAAAACCCGTAAATAAAATGTCGCCCTTTGTGTCAATGTAGGGGGAAAATAAAAAAGTTATGGTTTTTTGGAAGGCAAGGGGGAAAAAAAAATTTTGGGGCCCATTTTATTGTGCCCGTGGGGTTCGGGAAAGGGGTTTAAAAAAAACCCAAAACCAACTTTAATTTGATGGTATTTTTCTTCAGGGGACTGGTTCATAAAAACCCATAAATCATTTAAAATTCTAAATTGATTCCTTTTTACCCCATTAAAGTCCAAAAGCGAATGGCCGACTTTATGGGGAAGGGGACGCTATTTTTTTTCGTTTTTAGATTTTTTTCTTGAAGAGTTATTTTTCCCTTTTAAAGGGAGACAAGTTAGAATAATGGGGAGGCTTAGATTTTATTTTTTTTTAAACTTTTTTTAGCACTAAATCAAAAAAAATACATTAAAAATGTTTTTCCTTGGGACGGAAAAAAAGTTTGATTTCGCCTTTCTCTTTGGGTATTCTATCACACAAACCTTTTAATTTCCCAAAAGGGGGCAGGGGGGATCCAAAATAGTGGGTTTCTTTCCTGTTTAGAAAAAAATCTTTTTGGGAGTGATTTCCCGAAACGAATCCTTGGGTCTTTGAAAAATTTCCCAAATTTTGCTCGATCCCACTATCAGTACAAAAATTTAAAAGGGAAATATTTTGTCATCAAAAATGACTTATTGTTTAACTCATGTTTTATTTTAAAAACACATTTTTTAAGAATTTGTTTTTAAATTTTTTTTTGAAATTTTTTCCATATATTTTCCCAATTTTTTTTAAAAAATTTCCCTTAATTTCCACTTTTTTTTCACTTTGGGCCCACAAAGCCTAAAAATACCCTAAACCACTTCCTTTTTCTGTAGAGAAAGATTTTTTCCAGTTTTTCCCTCATTATCACAAAAAAAGGGTCAAACTGAAGGAGACCCCAGTGTGAAAGTTAACACAGGATAAACCACCCCACAAGGGGAATAGTCACAGTTCCCCCTTTTCACCCCCCTGCACATGAACTTTTTCCCCGGGCACAGACATGACTAGAAAACTCCTGAAAGAAGCAATGGGACTGATCCACCCTTAAAGGCTCCTATCTGCATGAAGCAACTGTGAAGAATCTCGGGACTGTTTGTTAAAGCCTAGGGGGCCAAAAGGGAAAAAACCCTGCAGGATTTAAAGGGAATTTCTTAAAAAAATTTAAAAAGTGATATGAAAAGTTTAAAAAAAAAAACAAAACCAAAAAATTTAAAAAAAAAAAATGTTTTTTCATAAAAATGGGGTTAAAAAAATGACCCCTTTTTTTGATGCACATTCCCTTTAAACCCTTTTGTAAAAGGCTCCCCTTCCAAAAATTTATTAAGAGGAAAAAAACTTGGAAAAAAATTGCAAATTTTTAATAAACTAGTAGATTCAACTTTTTAAATTTCTAATTCTTTTCCCCGTCTTTCTTTACATCGCCCGTTGGTATCTTTGTCTGTTTCCCTTCCCCCTAAACCCCCCTTTTAAAAAAAAATATTCCTTGCTGATAGTGATGAAACGCTGCGTCAACTATCGTCATCGGGTTGAAAAGCGAAATAGGCAATTATCATGCCGATTTCCCATAGTCCCATAATTGAAAAAAACGCCGATGACCATTAAAGTCTATGGGAGAGGAAAAACACCTTCAAAGGTTAACCCCAAAAACCCGGGGGGGAGAAGCTGGAATTTTAAAATCCACAAAAGTCAAAAGGATACGTGGGTTTCATCTTTTGGGAACACCCCTTAGGGTTTTAAAAGCCACAGAAAAAAAATCACAGACCATTCAAATTTTCCCTTTCTTTTTACCACAGCATGACCCTTTAAAACCCCATCAACCCCCAAAATTTTTAAATGCCAAAAAGGGGAGTATTATTTTAAAACCAAAAAAATTTTAAATTGAACCCGGACATTGACTATCCCTGTCCTGGAACGCCATGACCCCAAACCCGGGATGACCCAAAAGATTTTTAAAAAATGCCGGGAAAAAAGGGGGTCTTTCAACCCCCTTTTAGTTTCATGGTTTTTTTGACTTACCTGTGGGGCCACAGCATGAACCCAAATCTGATGACCCCCAAAATTTAAAAAAGGGGTGCCGGAAAAAGGAGTCTTTCAACACCTTTTTAAAATTTCACTGGACATAGACACCCCTGTCCGGGACCGCCCCGCAATGACAGGCTGACGGTCCTGAACGACGACCCGTGCTGGTGTTGTCGCCAGCCTGAAGGAACCCTTCTCTCTACCTTCCTCCATGTGCTACCCCCTCTTTGCTGCTTACCCCTGCTTTTTCGCTCCATGTTCAAAAGATAAAAATTTAAGAAGGTATGGAAGGGTTTTTTTGACAGTCTTTATTAAAAGATGGCAAATACAGGTTTTCTTTAAACCCCTCAAATTTTCCTACCCCCAAACTAGGATTAGAAACTGAATTTTTTTCTAGTAAAATCCCCGTGAAATGCATTTGGGGAAGAACCGTAAACAAAACAACGTTTTCTTCCTTGAAAAATTTTATATCCTAATATAAGTAAAAGGGGGGGTCTTTGAAAAAAAAGGGGCTGCCCCAAAAGTAAAAAAACACCTTTTTCAAAATTTATACGGATAATAAAAGGGGGTTTTTGCCCAATGAAAAACAACAGCATTACAAAAAATTTCTGTATCCTAATGTAAGTAAAAGGGTGGGTCTTTGAAAAAAAACTGGGCTGCACAAAAAAAAAGGGTACAATTTCACCCAGGTGGAGTTGCGGGCCCAAAAAGTGGAAAAAAAAAAACCATTTCAATGCAGGTTCAACAGAGCGTGCTGCAAATATACATTTCCCCTTTTCAAACCCTTCTGCCTCCCTCCCTGTGTTTCCCCCACACTCCACCTCCCCCCCCCCCACAATCCCCATATCCCGGGGTGTAAGCGCTAGTGCTTTTTTAAAAAAGTCTTGTTTAAAACTAACAAGAACTAAAATTTCCCCAAATCTCCCTTGTTCTAATGTTCACAGCTAAAAGCTGGGTTGTCTGTGTGAATAAGGAACTGTGTTTTAGCTGAGTTTTTGAGAGGATCTAGCCCGTATGCTCTAGTGAGAGCCCTGAAAAGGGGATGAACGGGGAAACGTTTTTATCAAAAACGGGGTCATGTGTTTTTTCCACCAAAAGAAAAACCATAACTAAAATCATGGTTTCCACCCGCTCACCCTGCTCTATGCTCTAAGCTGATTTGCTGGCCCCCCAAAATGACAGAAGTCCGAAAATGGCGCGATAGTAAAAATTTATGCGCGATTTACCTAAAAATATCAGTGATCGGAAATTTACGATAAACCTAAAAAACCATGCCGTTTTAACTTTGTCGATTATAATGCTCATCCCTACTTGCTGGGGTTGATTGTGTCCCCCCCAAAAAAAAAAATTCCCTCTACTTGTGTTGTAGGTGTATTGGTATGGGTTTTGTTCAAAAAAAGAAGGGGGAAGAAAAATGATATCTGTGGAAATTTGTTTTTCCTTTACCTTAACGTATCTGCTTGAGTGTTTATCAAATCGTACCCCCAAAGGGAAATGAAGAGTTTATTGTGGAAGAACCTGAAAAAAAAAATTTAATTATTTCGTTAAAAGTGTAGTAGGTCTAAAGTGAAATTTAAAATGGTTAACGATGGGGCGGGGGAGGGGGAAGCAAAAAAACGAATCATTTTACACACTGTAGTAAGGGGGGAAAGGGAAGCAGGCAAAGATACCAAAAAGCAAAAAAGCAGAAATATAACTAAGTCTGAAACTATGGGTTTAGTCAAAAATTTCAATTTATCAGCCCACCCAGGGTTGGTGTCTACCCCTTCCCCTTTTCCCCCCCCCCCTTTTTTTAATTTTTTTTTATTTTTGGTGTGTTGTTTTTTTTGTGTTTTGATTTTTTTTTGTTTTTTACTTTTATTTGTTCTTTAACTAAGGATTATTTGAGATTCTAGTAAGTGCTACCTGTTATTGCCATACTGAAACTCTCCGTTATTTCAATCACCATTTTGCAGGTTCATTTTCTTGTTAATACTACAAGTAATTGTATATTTTATTTTTGAACTTATGTTCCTGTCGTGTGGAACCCGCACGAGTTTTTTTTTTGTATCGATTCTCATTTTGTTGTTTTTGTTTTACATTATGCAAATCTTGTTTTCCATTTTTTATACTCAAAAAACCGTTCTTGAATTTGAAAAATGTACAATTTTCAAGTTTTCTCTTAATGAATTTGAAGGGCTCGAACTGGTCCACGGGGGAAAAGTGAAAAACCCCCGTTGGGCCCTTTAGCATGTAATGGGATGTTTTTAAAAAATGCATACACATCCAAGAAAAGAAAAATCATAGGGGAGAGGCAATAAGCAAGATGCGAGTATTGGGGGAGGTACGTCAATTTTCGTAATGTAGTTTATTTTCAAGTTTTAAGGCTAAAAAAGACAAGTCGTCCCTTTATTCAGCCCCGTTGTGCTAAAGGGGTTGATCCAGAGGAAGGCAAAAAACCCCCCAAAGAGGTAGAAGCCAATTTTCCCATTTTAGGGAAAAAAATTTTCCTGACCCAATTGGCAACAGAAAAATCCCTGGTCAATGACCCCTCTCCCGAATCCTGCACTGTGACTTTTTATATTATTACGCTCCCCAAAAAGCATCCAAACCCTTTTTGAAATGGTTTTTGAAAACACCAGACCGTCCCCCTTTGGAGAGAAATTCCATATCTCACCTCTTACAGTAAAAAATCCCCTTTCTATGTTTAGTAAAACTTTCGTTCCTCAAGACTAAAAGGGTGCCCCCTTTTTTTCTAGATACAGCCCTGGTTAAATAAATCTTGGGAGAGATCTCTTATGACCTTTTTATTATTTAAATATTTTTAAAAGTCCCCCCCAAGCCCTTCTTTTCTCTAAAATAAATAACCCCAAAATTGCCCAAACTTTTGTGTACTGTGTCCACCCGCCTTTTTTTTATTTTTTTTGCCCCCTTTGACTGTTCAAGCCTACAATGTCTTTCCTGTGCACTGGTGCCCAAAACTGTACACAATTTTCCATTTGTGGTCTAACCAGTGACTTGTATAATGGGAGAATAATGTTCTCATCATGTGCATCTATGCCCTTTTAATGTCCCCATGATCCTATTTGCTTTGGCTGCTGCTGCCTGACACTGGCTGCTACAATTAAGTTTACTGTCCACCAGGATTCCCAAGTCCTTCTCCATGTCACTTTTACCCAGTGTTTTTTCCATTTAACATGTAGTCATGTAATGGATTTCTCTTCCCCATGTGCATAACCTTGCATTTATCAGTGTTAAACCTCATCTGCCATTTCTCGCCCAGGCCTCTAACTTATCAAGATCCCTTTGTAATAACATATTATCCTCTATCGTGTTGATTACTTTACAGAGCTTAGTATCGTCTGCAAAGATCGATATTCTACTGTGTAATCCCAGTGTAAGATCATTAATGAAAATGTTAAAGAGGATAGGCCCAATACTGACCCTTGTGGTACCCCACTAGTAACAGCGATCCAGTCTGAGTATGTACCGTTAATTACTACCCTTGTTTTTATCAGTGAGCCAGTTACTTACCCACTTGCACACATTTTCCCTCAGTCCAAGCATTCTCATTTTATTTACCAACCTTTTATGTGGCACCGTATCAATGTTTTAGAAAAATCTAGAATATATGACATCCAGTGCCTCACCCCGATCCAGTCTAGCACGGGATTTCCCCTCATAGAAGCTGATGAGATTAGTCTGACAGGACCGATCCTTCATGAACCCAGGGCTGGAACGGCTTTTATACATTTATTTTCAGTGAGATACTCCAGGATAGCATCTTTTGAAAAAAACTTCAAACATTTTACCTACAACAGAGGTTAAGCTTATGGCCTTAGTTTCCTGGATCACTTTTTGACCCCTTTTTGAATTTTGGGGCACCACATTTGCTATGCGCCAATCCTTTGGGACATACCCCGTTATTAGACAGTCCATGAATATTAAGAATAGGGGACTATCTATGACATCACTTAACTCTCTTAGGACACGTGGGTGTCCTAAGGGTGGGCCTCTAAAATAAACTCCACTGGTGGGTCCAGAAATGGCTCAACTGGTGGCCCCTAGAATCTTCTCCACCTGTGGGCGATAGGCCTCCCAGTCCAACACTGATTTGAAGTAAACCTGTTACAAAAGGGTTTAAACTTCTGTCCCGATAATGGGATTGAACAATTTGTATTATCCAAAGACCTACACAAGTTTGTACGGAAACTCACTCTCCGTAGAGTTTTTGCTAGACAGAAAGAACCAACTATAATGGATCCACCATGCCCCCTTGTGGAATTAAATGATAGTGATGAGAGAATACATAAAGTAAAGCCGAAATCAAACTTTCATCCGGTCCCAAGGAAATCATATTAATGTGTTTTTAGATTTATTGCTAAAAGATTTAAGAAAAATAAAATCTAAGCCTCCTATTCATTCTAACTTGTATCTTCAAGAAAAAATAGTTCTCAAGAAATTATTTAAAAACAAACAAATAGTCATCCGGCCGGCCGATAAAGGTGGCGCCATTGGCATTTTGGACTTTAATGAGTATAACAAGGAATCATTGAGAATTTTAAATGATTTATGTTATTATGAACCAGTCTCTGAAGAAAAGTACCATCAACTTAAAGATATGTTTGGTTCTTTTTTAAAAAGATCAGTAGAGGAGGGCATTATTAAGAAAGAAGAAAAGCAGTTCTTGTGGATTGCCTCACCCAATACACCCCACTTTTATTACCTCCCAAAAATTCATAAAAATGACACAATCTGCCCTAGGCAAATTATTTCAGGGGTAAACTCGATATTATGAAATTTATCACATTTTTTGGATCTGTATCTTCAACCCATTGTTTGTAACCTTCCAAATTTCTTAAAAGATTCTGACAGTGCACTCAGAGATTTAGTGGGTTTTTCTTTGGAATAAGGAATATTTATTTTTAACGTTGGATGTGACATCATTATACTCCAACATTAGACATGAATTAGAAATTGATGCCCTACAATTCTTTTTATATCACAATTAGCTGAGCCTTTTAAACAATTTTTAATTGAAAGGTTAAAACTTATTTTAAATAATAACTATTTTCAATATGGCTCTGTCCACTTTCATCAAAAAGTGGGTACGGCGATGGGGACTCGAGTAGCCCCGTCGTATGCTAATTTATTCATGGGTCTTTTTGAGTCTTTGTACATAACTTTGGATTTCAACCCCTTTTTTCAAATATTAAATATTACAAGCGTTATATCGACAATCTTATTTTATTTGGCATGGCACCTTTGAAATGGCAGAATTATTCGTGAAATTTTTAAATAACAATCTGTGGGGTATTAAATTTACGATGACCTGTAATTCTGAAAAAATAGTTTTCTTAGATTTATGTTTATACACAGAAAATGTAAAGTCATGTCTAAAAAAGCCTTTAAAATCTGTGATTCCAATGGATATCTTGAATTCACTAGTAACCACCATCGAAAATGGGTGAGGAATATACCCCTTGGCCAATTTAGATGCATCCGTAAAAATTGTACAAATGAGGATAATTTTTTGGTGCAATTAAATCACCTTTCAAAAAAATTTTGGGGAAAAAGGCTTTCCTCCTAATTTAACATCCACCGCAAAAGAGAAGGCGAACTCTTGTACACAACAAGATTATTTACTAAATCCCCTGTAAGACTCCACTTCACATTTTGGCACCATCTTGGTCGGCCCGGGGGTCATTATTGCTCTGCTCAGTCGCACCGTCCTTGGTTTAAGACAGATGGCACCTCGACACAGGTCTTCCGTTTTAAACACTGGCCTCAACAGCTTTATTGAGCACAGTGATTATTAGCAGAAAAAACATAAAATCAAAACCTCGGCCGTCATGGCCACTAACTATACATGTGTAAAGGTCCTCTCTAACCAAGTGAACAGGACCTAATGGTCCAGGTCTCACCAAACCACTTTCTCCCAGTCTCCCATACGGGTTCCGCTTCTTCCAATCCTCTGGGGCAGAGCTCTGTCGCCAGCTCCAGTGCGGCTCACAGTTCTGGCCAGCAACCACGCCCCCTGAATCTCCTGTCGTAGGAGGCCTTTAATAGGGTGCGCAGATGCACCCAATCCCTGGGCTGAAACCAGAAGACCTGGAATGTGGAGGAAACGATGGGGAGTAGCACCCACCCGACACATTGTCTACTCCCAATAAGAGCCGACCCAAGAAAACGGCTGAAAAGCCAAACTAACGATATCACCCTTGCAGCCTCTTAGTAGTGTGGCTGACATACATATGACTGGCTACTATTCCACAACGGGCCACAATCTCCTTGGTGGCATGTCGCATATACCACTCTGGTATATCTCCACTTAGTGGAAGAAACAGGCAACTACATGTGCCGGTCCGCCCATACCCTCCCCTATGATAAAGAGCCCATAGGGCTTTTCTCACCTTGCCTGGCTCCCTCCCCAGGGTCAAAGCTACTATTTTGGTGGGCAACGTTCCGTCCTACATACCTTCAGGGGCAGAGACAAAATGGTCCCCATGATGTTGTGGGCTCATACCATGACCCAAAACACACCTTGGGCAAACAGACAATCTACTGCCACTTACTATAGACGTTACAACCCATTCATGCTCTACTACAAGGAGGGCATTCACACAGCCGCATGCTGACATTCACAGGGTTACTAATGACAACCGAATACCAGTGCACCACGCTCGCCATGACCTTCGCTAGAATTGCCTACCACCCCCCCCCACACTCACATCATACCCCGCGCACCACCTACATCCTTTGCATTGGTGCTCCACTGGCGCACACAGAGTATTTCTCAATTTTATCTTGAGTTTCAACATAAAAGCAAGAGGCCCCTGGTTTCATGTTCCAGATAGCAAAACATACTAGGTTTACTAGAAATGTAAGGGACAGCACACTTCTCCAATATCCTCTGGACCTTTGAAGCATCCCTCCTCTTGGCTACAGATCTGATACTTCTGAGTCTTAATCTTCAGGGACCCACCACTCACAGTGATGATATCTGTCTCACTGCAGTAGGACCGGAACTTATGGCACCATTTACCTTTTATTTTCTGTAGCGCCCCCTAAACCTGCTGGTCGCTCAATGCTATCTGGGATCATTGCCGACAAATCCCCTAACGATCTCATAGAGGAGAATCCTCTTCTGATAATCTCAGCTTTCTTACCAGTGTGAGTTATAATGTCTGAGGACTCGCTCGGTCCCTCCATTACCACAGGACTTACAGCAGCCGGGAAAGAAGACCCTCTTCATGGGCCTGTTTCCGTTTTTTCCTCTGCAATATCTGCATGAGTACAGGTGTGCTGGGCTCAATGGAACATTACAGCCATGCCCAGGTATTTGACTTGTGGAGTGACCACTTGAGGAGGACTATAATTGCACTACAGGGGCCCCAAACTGTGTCTGCTCCTGCAACCAGGACCTTCCCCAATCTCAGAGGGAACATTCCCCCTGTGCACAGTTTTCACATGCTACAGTTTAGCAGCAGGACCCTTGGCAGCAATGTGTGGAGATGTTTCCTGTCCCATCCCCAATAGACACAACTCTATGAGGGAACTCTCAGTTTAGCTATGTGGGTAACTCCCTGTATCTTGCTCACCTATCGGACAGCACAGAAATTAATCTCGCTCCTTCTGGATCTCCAACTTGACCAACCTGGCTGTGGTTCACATTAGGTAATTCTCAAGTCACCTTCTCAACTGCCAGTAAAGGGGCAGCAGAACATCTGGCTGGACAAAGCAGCCACGTATAAGTCATCCCCATGTACGGACATAATCATCTTTACTATTTTCCTCATACCTTCCGGAAAGATTTATCATTTGCTCAGCGACCCTTCTCCTCTTTCCCATCTGGGGTATTTAAACACGCCCCCCTCCCATTCACTAGGGTTTTAGCAATACCACCCACCTAGCGGTGTCTAGCAGCTCACTTCCTCTCTGTCACTGCAGTCTTTCTGACCCAGTCAGTAAAGAGCTACTGGGGAGAATATGAGCAGTACACTTGAAAATTTTCTCACAGGGGACTACAACGTCACAGCGATGACTTTTCTCTTCACCCTCTATAGTGTCACACTCTGGATTCTCCATCACAGAACATGCTCAGGTACTGCTCCCACAGATCTCGCCTTGGCACAACATGTATTTTTTTTCAAAACGTATTATTCTAACTTCTCATTTGAACAAATCAACAATCATCACTTACTCCTGTAGCCCGTGACACGCTACAGATCCACTCTCACACTGACCAACTGAGAACACTCTTCAACTCAGAGTGTTTTTCCCCTTTGTAACTAAACCGCACAATCACCCTCCCATTAGTCCCCTCATACATGGTAGTATAGAGGCCCTCATACCAGCGAGCCAGAGACAATCACCTCTCTCATGGGAAGCTGTTTCTCTGAATCAGGCAACACACTTGCAGCAAGCACACTCTGAAACAAAGGGAAGGCTCCTCTCTGGGGAACACCAAACAGCAGTCGCACAGAAATGTAGGCTATATTCCTTCCCTGGGCCCGCATGACTGTGACTTGCAGGCTACTATCTCAGGTACACTATTGTTTGCTGGGGTTTAACTAGGTAGGACACTTTTTGAACTTGTCCCCAGACACATCAACACCCCACTGTTAGCGGGGGGGCCCACGTCATGTTTTCCCCTGTTCCCTCTAACAGGAGATGCTCAGAGGGACACTTGTTGCTACGGGCGCGACCACATTAGTTTCCCTATATGAATCTACAATAGACACCCAGTTCAGATGAGTACAATTATAAAAAGTCCAGAAGAACTTTTCAAGTCCGACATCACAGTCTCAATGCATTCTTTGAGGACTTGTTCTCTACTGGGCAACAGTTGTCTGGGCACCCATTTAACCATACCCCTTTGCAGGGGGCACTCTTTTCCGAGGAATATAAACTACCCTCGCTTGGCCTGGCCCGCTCGCCACATTCCCTAACAGCGGCAGAACATGTGGGAGGAAGTCACTGCCCGCAGTACTATGAATTCCACCTGCAGAGCTCCTCACTATAACCTCCAGTAGATGATCAACAGGGTTTTTCCCCCCAGACTGGTCACAAAACGTATGGCACAACTCAGTCTTACACAGCAACCTGGTCGGGTATTCAGAAAGGGCAAGATGTCGGGGTGCACTCCCTGGAGGACCCTCTGGGGACAGTCGATCCACCATTAAGGGGACGCCGCCCACTTGCAAATTCCAGGGTCTGCTACTGGCGTCTCCCTTGGTGACACTGTCTCTCTCTCGGTCTTCAAGCTGTGACTGGAGCCTTTTATTTTTCCTCTCTGCATGGTGGCTGTCAGCTGCTCAGTCTCTTCATGGACTGCTTAAGCTGGGCAAGGGTTTGCCTCCATGGCCAAACAAAAAACTTCATCGGTAGCAGCCCACCACAGTCTTTTAACCCGCTAGCACACTCATTATCTACTGTATTGGGGGGATGCAGTCCTCTTGCTTCTCCAGAGAGTATTCATCCTAGTTGCACAATAGGCAGCCTTACTCCACACAGGCAACAGTCTGTATAAGGGTGTGTCGCTTCAAAAGCACCTTTGTTTCACAAAGCTATAATTTTAGCAGTCTATCTATGTAGACTGCAGGCAGTCCATATTCAAACTGCATTTTTTCTGACCCACTTTTGTGCACAGTTGTGTTAGTGCCAAAATCCTTGCCCGCGTCCCCACCACATGTAAGTGCTCCACTCACATTTTGGCCACCATCTTGGATTCGGGACGGGGGTCATTCAGCTCGCAGGATCGCCGTCCCTTGGTAAGACAGGATGGTCCACTGGACACAGGTCTTCCGTTTAACACTGGCCTCGTCAACCAGCTTGATTGAGGCACAGTATATAGTCAGAAAGAAAAAAAACCATAAATCAAGAACCTCGGCCGTCTGGCCGTAACTATTACTATGTGTAAAGAGTCATCTCTCACATGTGCAAACAGGACCTAAGGTCTCCAGTCTCACCAAACACTTTACTCCCAGTCTCCCCATGGGTCCGGGCTTCTTCAAGCCTCTGGGGGCAGAGCTCTGTCTCCAGCCTCCAGTGCTTGCTCCAGGTTCTGGCAGGCAACCACGCCCCTGATCTCCTGTCGTAGGAGGCGTTTAATAGGTGCTCCAGATGCACCAAATACCTGGGTGGAACCAGAAGGACCTGGGAATGTTCTGGAACATGGGGAGTTAGGAGCACAACCACCCGACTTAATTGTTCAACTCCCAATAAGAGCCGACCCCAAGACGGCTGAAAAGCCAAACTAACGATACACCTTGCCAACCACTTAGGTGTGGTGAACAATACATATGACTGGCTCCTATTCCAACAAGGCCACATCTCCTTGGTGGCATGTCGCATATACCACTCTGGATATCTCCACACTAGTGGACAGAAACAGGCAACTACATGTAGCCGCGTCTAAGCCACACCCCACGAAAAAGTCAAATAACGAAAATGATCATTTTATTGCAATTTTAATCTTCTACTTTTAAACACAACATGATCAAATATCTGCTCCTTTTAAAAAAAATTGGGAAGTATTATGTTGGATCAACGTCCGATCAAACCATTATTGCCACCTCTCTTGTGTATTCCGTTTGCATCACATATCGCAGAGCGGCTCGGACGATGAAAAACTATTATCTGCTGTCACGTCCCGTCTCGTTAATACAATTAAACTTGCAAGGATTTCTTTATATCAAGATCAATTGTGAATTAGCTGGTTAGCCTCTCCTTGCAAAATTAGCCCAACATGCACGTTGCTGTGATCATCATCACCGAGAGCGCAGGCAAAAAAAAATTCTCTTTCTCTACAAAAAGAACTTTTATATATTAAAAAGCTCAAACTTAGATCCTGAATAGTTCCTTTGATTTATATATATATAAATAAAGCTGCTACACCACGTGGAGTCTTTGACCGAGATCCCAAAATCCACCGGGGGGTAGAAATTACTGAGAAAAGAGGGCGCGGCTGAAATCTTAAAGAAAAGACCACTCTTAAAAACAGGGAAGTCAGGTGCTCACCTTTTTCTGCTGTACTATGTCACGGTACAGCACGCCTGAAAGTTTGAATCCCCGCTAAGGTGGTTTGAAATTCAAAGCAGCTCCAGCCTTCCCGTTCGGTTCTCCACTGAGGGTGCAGGGGGATATATTAAAAATGTTATATAAGCTAAAACCTATGGGGTTGCTTAAAAAGTGGGAGGTAGATCTAGAGCGCTGAGTAAAAGAATATAAACCATTTTATTCACAAGTCCATGAGGCGTTTCGCGAGGATGCAACCTCGCTTCATCAGATGTCTGATGAAGCGAGGTTGTATCCTCGCAAAACGCATCATGGACTTGTGAATAAAATTGTTTATATTCTTTTACTCTACCTCCCACTTTTTAAGCAACCCCATAGGTTTTAGCTTATATAATTTTGTTATATAAATAAACACATGTAAATGTGGATTACAATATGTTGGAAAAACCAGCACAAAATTATCAAAACGTTTGAACAACCAACGCTTTAGTATTAAACACAACAGATTGATTCACAGCCTGCAAAACACTTCTCTACTGTTCACCCCAACGAACCGGCTAGTTTTAATATTCAGCCAAAAGAACAAATTTCTTTGTCTGCTTCAAATCGTTTACAACTTTTAACCGAAAGAGAGATTTATAGGCAGTCCCCGACTTACGTCGTTCCAAGTTATGTCTGTCCCCTAGTTACGAACGGGGACTTATGGGGTGTGTCTCAGTGATCTCACTACTATATTTACTATTTTGCCATAGGCAAATTTAAACTCTATCAGTTCTCTAACTATAAAACACTAAAACGTATATATAGAGAACTGATAGAGTTTAAGTTTGCCTTTGGCAAAATAGTAAATATAGTGATCAGAAGTCACTCTCTGTTCTCTTGTGAGATTCCCTTTTTTTTGGAGACTATTTGATCAGTGAGTTGACTTCACACATTGAGATACTCCCCATGATATCGGATATAAGTCTGTTATGAGAGCCTGACTGCTGCCTAGTATACAGAGGGGTATATGTGCAGTTGAGAGAAGTGAGGGGAAATTTTCAAAATAGGTTCGCAGACAGCAAAACAAATTTAAAATATTTATTGTCTCTTCCCATCACTAAACAAAACCAAAAAAAAAAAAAATGTTTTGCTGGAGTTACACTTAATAAATATACCTGGTCCGACTTACATACAAATTCAACTTAAGAACGAACCTACAGTCTCTATCTCGTATGTAACCCGGGGACGGCCTGTATTGGATTTTTAAATAGAATTCTGCAGCTCCGAATGGTCTAAACGAGCTCCAGGAGTTAATTTTATAATGATCGGTAAAAAGTTACAGGTTAGAACTTCAGTTTATACAATGTTATGATGCGTTTCTACATTCTCTCAATGATACGTTCTTTTTGCTCACTACAAAAATTCCCGTACTATTTAGGCACGACCCTAAGGGCATCCCCCACTGCACAGGAAAAATACCACCCGGAGGAAGATTGTGCTTCTACAATTTTTGCCCCCGGACCCCCGGCGGAAAAAACCGTCCGCGGCAAAACCCGTGCAGGGGGGATGCTGCAGGGGGTTTTCCATAGAGCACAATTGGCTCTTTTTGGCCGGTTAAAAAAACCGAAAAACCGGCGAAAAACCGCCAAAAAACCCTGCCGTGGGGAATGCCCAAATATAGTAGGTCCCCTATTTTTCCCCTAAGTCGAACGGCGTGTACCCCCAAAAGAGAACTAAAAGTTCTTATACGAGCGTCAGTTCTAAATAACACCGTACATGGTTTAAGGCTGCACATAGTTTCAGTATTTATTGTTGTACATGTTTTATGGAATTTTCTTGGTTCTTTTATCACTTTTATAACTTTTTTTCGCGTAAGCCTCTCTTTGTCTCCGGCTTGTAAACGTACACGTGTTTGTATGTTTAAACCTATTAAAGTGGTGTTCAGCTTACGAAACGCGTTGTTCTATTCTAATTATTTTAATAAACTTTGACTCTATTATAGTGGATAATACCCAAGTGTTATAAGTTTTTACATTCCCTAGCGCTAGTTCTTTCTTTTGGAAGTATTCTATAGCCACTGATTGTATGAACTGTGATTGTATGAGCTGTGTTTTGTAAATATGATTATTGAGTGCGATTGTCAACCACTGATTTATGGTGACCTCTATTGGGCGGTCCCAAATTATTTAAAGGCGGAGTCATCCCAGTGAATGGAAACTGACTT
Organism: Phyllomedusa bahiana; assembly: GCA_025379985.1. Classification (NCBI taxonomy): domain Eukaryota; kingdom Metazoa; phylum Chordata; class Amphibia; order Anura; family Hylidae; genus Phyllomedusa; species Phyllomedusa bahiana. The sequence goes on from JAODAL010043849.1 coordinate 17,273, forward strand.
TACAGAAAGTAATAAAATTGCCTTAAAAATTCTCCCTCTCATTTTTCGATTTGGGGAAAATAGAAAAAATTTTTGGTTTGAATTGCCCTAAAAGGGAAAAAGGTTTTTCTGATTTCATTTTAAAGGGAAAAAAAACCAAAAAGATGGGGGTTTATATAGAGGGAGGGAAAACCTCCAGATGGGGTTTTTTATATAGAAGGGGGGGAAAAACCCTCCAGAGGGGGCTTTTTAGGGGGGGGAAACTGGGGGGTCCCCCTGGGGTATTTATAGTTTAGAGGAGAGTGTCAAAAAGGCCCCAAAAAGAGGTGGACGCCCCTTTGGGTTAATCACAGTGATGACCCCTTTGTAACCAATGCCCTGCGGAGGCCGGATGATAGGCCGCAAAACTCCAGGCTGGAGGGAGGTGAGAGGGAGAGTGTCGCGTCGAACCGCTTACTTGCTTGCTGCGGCCCCTCCCCACGTTGCTCGGCCCTTCTCCCCACGCTTGCTGGGGCCCTTCTCCCCCATGCTTGCTGTGCTCCTACAGGCTTTAAAAAGATGATGCATAACCCGTGCTTTAAAGATTTTCAGAGTTGGGATTTTTTGTTTTTTTTTAAACCCTAACCCTGCCAATACACTTTGCCAATTTTTTTTGTTTGTCTGCTGTGTTCCTTGGTTTTATGATGCGTTTGAAACCAAATGTTCTTAGAAAACTCTGAGGTTTTTCCATAACGCTGTAGTTATTGGAGAATAAATGCCACAGGCATTGTTTTATTTCTGATTAGTGACTTTAAGGTATTGGGTCGTGGATTTTATTTTAGGGGCTCAGAGTAGGGGGGCCGAATACAGTGCGCGGCAAGTTTTCGTTTTTTCATTTAAAAATATTTGGAAGGGGCAGTAATTTTTTCCCACTTCAGAAATCCTTGGTACTTTTTTTTGCTCGATCACATAAAATTTAAAATAAAATAAATGTTTTTTGTGGCTGAAATTTTAAAAAAATGAGGAACAGTTCAAAAGGTAGAAAGACTTCTGAACCCCTTTATGCCCTGAGCCTGTGAGTCATGGTTTATATGTCTGTGCCTGTGAGTCATGGATTTTTGCCCGACCTGTGAGTATGGTTGTATGTTGTCCCTGTAGCATGGATTGATGACCTGTGCCTTTGAGTTGGATTGTATGACCTGTGCTGTGAGTCATGGATTGTATGACCTGTCCCTGTGAGTCAGGATTGTATGACCTGGCCTGTGAGTCATGGATTGTAGCCCCTGAGCCTGTGAGTCATGGATTGTATGCCCGGGCCTGTGAGTCTGGATTGTATGTTCTGTGACTGTGAGTTAGGGATTGTGTGCCTAGAAAAGTTTAAAGAAAACGGATGTCAGCTAAAATCTTTTTTAATGGGAACCCGAGTACAGGAAAGAAATGTTTGGGCTCAAAATTAGGTGATAGAGCCTTTTTTAAGCATGTTTAAAAAGTGTTACAAGTGAAAAATAATATACGACAAAGGTAAACACCCAAAATCAAACGCCAATCAATATCAAGGGGAACATAGAAAAATTTTCTACCAATAGATCTGTGATTTACATAAGTGATAAATCTAAAAAATCCCCAATCATTGATTCCCTATTTGAGAGGGCCCCAAATCCCGGCTTTTTGCATGGAACGGCGCCCTAACTGCTAAGCGTGTCCAAAGACAGCGCGAAAAGTCGTTTCCATGGCTAAAAAACCGTATCGCGATGCCCGATGGACTAAAAAACCTCTTTGGGGATGTGGGGCAACAGCACGTAGTCCGTCAGGCTAAATTGCAAAATTATTCTGTATCAATATCAAGTATGTAGGGAGGAAGGGGCGCAAGAAGACTGCACCAATCTTCAACATGTCATCCAAATTAATGTAGATTTATTGATATCTGAAATGATTTTTCTATTATAGAAACTTTTATCTATCCGGGTCTATGGGTACACATCGTGTTTTTATGGCTACAACTCTTAGCCATGCTGCCAACTCATGAAAGGGGAAAAAGATGTCATGAAACAGACACAACAACCCAAACATTGATGGCATATATTTCCCCAAACATAATTTATGAATTTTTGAGAAGATGTGTAGAAGCAAAAGGAAAATTGAAATACCCCTTTAATACAAGTGCCAAATTTTTAGACCACATAGAGAATAAAACAATCATTGTCAAGACAAGGTAAAAAAATAGAAGTATCTAAATAGCAGGTTGAAAATAAAAAGTTTTGCAAAACCCCTCAAAGGACAAAAACAAAAATGGGTCCCGCACCTCCTTCTTAAACCCCTGGGAATTAAATTAAAAAATTAAGAATGTTAATAGTGATATTAAAAAAATTAAAAAAAAAAGTAAAAAAATTATAAGGGAGCTAAATAAAAAATTAGTTTTAAATTTAAATTTAAGCCTTTGGATGAAGGATTTTACTTAAAAAATCCCCCTTATTCCTTTTTTTAACAGCAGTTTCTCTCGTCCCCAATTTTTCCGGGGGGGGCACATGATCTATACTCAAAAACCTCAACTGAGTTTAAAAAAAATGATTACATTCAAAAAAGTGCTTGCTCCCCGGAAAATTAACATCCTCCTCCTATTGCTTTTGTTTTTGTTAATCGCTCTCTACTTCCATGGTTTTTCCCTATATAAATTTTTGCTAAAAGGGGCAGGTATCAGAAAATTTGGCATAGGAAGTTCGACATGAAAATCTTTCCCAATTTCTAATCAATTTACCGTCATCGGATGGGGGAAAAACTATCACTATACGGGAGATTAGGTTCCAAAAGGGGTTGTCCTTGGTTTTGTTCGAGTTTTCTTTGTACACTCGATGAACACTCTGAGGATTTCAGCAGTGTCAGGATCGTGGCCCAGGTGGTGTGCTAGTTACTCACGTTTTACCCTCTCTCTCTGGATTTTGTCCCATGAGGAATTATTTCCTTTGGGGGAAAGTTTTTCTCCAGAGCGTGCCACTCCCATGGGGTCAATGTGGCCCCCACCTATGCTAAAAATCTAATGGCAGCGTAGGGAGGAACAATTTTCACTCTGGGTTCTCGGGCACTCTGCTTGGGGGCTACATAACAATGTTTTTTCATTTGGACAGGGTCATTGGAAGAATTGGGAAATTTTTCCATTTTTTTCTAAATAATGTGCCCCTGGCTTAGTTTCATAAAGTAGTGCCCAGTACTTCAAATTTGAATTTCTGGCACGAAAGGTAACTTTTTGAATGATAGATTGAGGGCTGATTTGTATGGAAAGCAAAAAGACAAAAAAAAATTTTTGTATTTGGAGCATCACCCAGAAATGATGGATTCGCTCCCCCCGGGGGTCAATTTTTGAGGGGCAGGAGAATTGTATTGATGAGACTGAAATTTTCCTAAGATTTGGGAAATGTCCAAAAGTTTATTCAAAAGGGGGGTACCCAACCCTTGTTGAGTCGGATTAAAGGGTCTGTTAAAAGGGTAAAAGGCCCACATTTTTAAAAACCCCCCGACAAAAGGTTAAAACGAACCCCCTTTTTTACACATATTAAGATAGGCCCCCCAAAAAGCGGAAATACTTAAAAGGAAAGGACATTTTGCAGAAGGGGTTCCCCGATGTAGTTTAAATTTTTTTGAACCCCGATGATGGCCCATGAAGAAGCAAAACTTCGGGGATAATTGGGGAAAGCGATTCCGCTCCTTCAGGTTTGGGGACAATCCTTTTTGGGGCCCACCAAAAGTGGTAATTTCCCTCCTTAATTTTTTTGCAAAATTGTAACAACATAACAAGGGGATGGTTTCCCCCACCTGACAGGGAAATTGATTAGAAATTTGGGGAAAGTTTCTGTCGAAATTTTTTGCCATTTCATGACACCTGCCTTTGTAGCAAATTTATATAGGGGAAACACCATGGAAGTGAGGAGCGGATTAACAAACACAAAAGACTACGGGGGGAGGATTTTGATTTACCCGGGAGAAAATCACTTTATTGAATGTAATTTTTATATCTCAGTTAAGGTTTTTGGTGATAGATCTTTGCCCCCTGAGGAGAGGTGGGGATCGAGAGAAATGCGTTTAAAAAAAGGGAATGAAGTGGGTTTTTTTAATTAAAACCCCTTTCTCCAAAAGGTTAAATTTAGAATTTAAAAACTAATTTTTATTTTGTCCGTATAATTTGTTACTTTTTGTTTTTTTTTTTTTAATTCACTCACTTAACATTCTTTAAAATTTTTAAAATTTTATCTCCCCAGGTTTGAAGAAGGGGTGCGGGAAACCCCTTATTTTTTTGTCCTTGAGGGGGTTTTGAAAAAAATGTGTTTATTATCAAACTTGTCTATTTTGTATCATTTATTTTTTTATCCTTTTTTGCAAAGGGTGTTTTATTTTCTATGTGGGTTTTTTAAAAATTTGGCATTTGTATTATGGGCTACTTAAATTTCCTTTTTGCTGTCTAGTCATCTTCTCAAATTTATACTTGTTTTTTCTGGTGAAGTATAGTCCATCAATGTTGGGGTTTTTGCGTCATGTTTCATGACATCTTCTTCCCTGTAATGATGTTGGCAGCTGGCTAAGAGTTGTAGCCAAAAAATCAGAAGGTAAACCTATAGACCCGGGATAGATAAAAGATTTTTATAATAAAAAATCATTAAAAATATCTTAAATCTACATTAAGTTTGTGATGACATGGTTTAAGGGTTGTGCAGTACTTCTATGCGCCCCTTTCCCCATACATACTTGATATTTAGGGCCGGGAATCAATTTGCTAATTTAGCCGACGGCTTACGTGCTGTTGCCGACATGTGCAATGAGGTTTTTTGTCCATCGGACATGCGCGTAAGGTTTTTATCCCTAGGACAACGGGCATGCGGCTGTCTTCGACATGGCAGTTAGGTAGGACGCCGTTTCCCTGCAACATGCCAGATTGGGTCCCCCTCTCAAATAGGTAAAAAAATGATTGGGATTTTTAATTTTAATTTTCTTAGTAAACAATCTATTGGAGCTTTTTCTTTTCATGTCATTGATATTTGATTTGGGGTTTGGGGATTTGGGGGTGTTTACCTTTGGGGGTTTTAATTTGCACGTAACACTTTAACATGCTTTAAAAAGGCTTTTATCACCTAATTTTTAGGAATCGTTCTTTCCGATTGGGTCCTATTAAAGAAGATTTTATGTGACATCCCCTTTCTTCAACTTTCTGGATCTGGGGTGGTGAGGTTGGGGGCTTCACCAGGATGATTGATCATTGGGCTTCTTGTGAGGATACAAGTTTTGGGGTTTAGTGTGGTCTATATACATTTTCTATTGCTGGGATTTTATGACCTGTGCCTGTGAGCATGGATTTTTTGACCTTGAAATGTGGTCATTTATTGTACTCTGTGCCTGTAGTCATGGATTGTATGCCTGTGCTGTGAGTCAGGATTGTATCTCCCTTTCTGTGAGTCATGGGTTGTATGACCTGGTGAGTCATGGATTGTTGACCTGTGCTGTGGTCATGGGGTTTTTATGACCTGTTTAGCATGGGTTGTATGCCCCCTGCCTGTGAGTCATGGATTTTAAAGTCCTGTGCCTGTGGTCATGGGGTTGTGTGACTTGCCTGTGAGTCATAGGATTTTGTAAAACCCGGTGCCTGTGTCTGGGGTTGTTACTTTGGCCTGTGAGTCATGGGATTGTTGTGCCTGTGATGCCTCCACTTCAGCCTTTTTGAAAATATTGTGTTATTGTGTTTTATCCAGGAAAGACAAACCCCCCCCCCCCCGGCAGATCTGTTGTCTGTAGTTTTTTGGGAATGTTCAATGTGCAAAGACCCAATTCCTTACCTCAATGGGAGCAGAAAATGTTCGCCAAAGCAGCCGACCGCCCAGAAAACCAAGAGGAAAAATCCAAAATCTGGAGTTTAGGACTTCCAAAACCAAAACCTAGAAAAAAAATTCCCGTGACATGGGCAGTTAAACAGCGTGTGTCCATTAATAGCTACAAATACACCCCAACATCAGCACCCCCAGTACTCCCAACTAGAGCACCCCACCATCACCCCAAAACTCAGCACCCACCAATACTTCAACCGAGAGCACCCCCCCCCATACACCCCAAACACTGAGCACCCCCCATGACCCCCCACTGGGCCACATAACACTAAAACCCAAAAACTGAGCCCCCCGTCTCCCCCAAAGAGAAAACCCCACCCCTGCACCCCCAAAATCAGCACCCACCAAAAACACCCCCAACACTCAGCCCCCCCCAATATTCCCCAACAGAGAAGCACCCCCCTAACCCCAAAGAGAGCCCCCATACACCCCCCAGAGACACCCCCACTACAACCCCCAAAACCCCAGCCCCACCCGTATTCCCCGCCCCCAGACATCTCAACAGAGCACCCACCCCTACACCCCCCAAAAGAAGGCCCCCCCCACAAACACCCCAAACCGCACCCACCACCATCCATCACAGAAACCCCACCCCTACACCCCAAAAAGAGAGCACCCCCCCTACACCCCATCCAGGGACACACCCTACCCCCCAAAAGAGAGCCCACCAAACCCCACACAGGCAACCCACCACTACATTTTCACACAGACACACCACTATAACCCCAACAGGAGGCCCCAACCCCTAACCCCCAAAACTCAGCAAACCCCACCACTAATCCATCACAGAGCACCCCCACTAATCTCATCACAGACACCCACCCTACACCCCCAAAGAGGCCCCACCACCCCAAAATCCTCACAGACACCCACCACCTTCTCCAGAGCACCACCACTACCCCAACCCCGAGAGCACCAACCACTACACCCCAACAGAGGCACCAACCCCTCACCCCAACGGGCACCCACCATACCCCAAAGAGAGCACCCCCCCCCTACATCTCAACAGAGCACCCACCACTACACCCCCAAAGGGCACCCCACTATATCTATCCAAAGCACTCCCATCACCCCCAAAAAACCCAGCACCCACCACTACATCTCATCACAGAGCCCCACCACTACATCTCATCACAGAGCCCCACCACTACACCCAACAGAGAGCACCCCCCCACAACATCCCATACAGAGCACCCACCACTCATCTCTTTACAGAGCACCCACCTAACCCCAACAGAGAGCACAACCACTACACCCCCCAAAGAGACCCAACACACACCCAAAAGAGAGCACCCACCACTAACCCCCCAACAAAGGGCACCCACCCTACATCTATCACAGAGACCCACACACACCCCAAAAAAGAGGCACCCACCACATATCTCATCACAAAGCACTCACCACTACACCCCAACACTCAGCACCCACCACTACTCTCATCAAGAGCACCCCCACTACCCCCAACAGAGAGCACCCCCCCACAACATCCCCTCACAGAGCACCAACACTACTTCATCACAGAGCACCACCCCAACCCCAAAAGAGAGCAAAAACCATACCCCAAAACAAGAGCCCCAACCCCACAACCCCAAAAAGGGCACCCCCCAAAAACCCCCAAAGAGAGCACCCACCACTACTCTCATCACAGAGCACCCACCACTACACCCCTCACTAAAAACCACCATACACCCCCCAAACCCTAATGACATCCAAAACACGAGCACCCACCACTCCCCCCCCAAAAAGAGTTCCCCCCATCACTACAAAATGAGCACTCACCATGTGTTGAGGTTTTATCGACAAAGTTAAAAATCGGACAGTTTTTATGGTGAGGGTTTTTTTTAGATATGGAAAATTTTGGGTTTAATTGTGATCATCTTTTAAAGATGGCCTTTTTTTCGGCGTTCCCTTCATTTTGGGCGGGCCAGCAAACAGTTTACAGAAAGAGCAGGGTGAGATTGTGTGCGACGTCATGACTGGGAGTGTTGGGTTGCGTTTGGCGGAAAAAAAACCACATGCCCTCCTTTTAATAGAACGGGTTTTCCTTTTTCAGCCTCAGGTCCTCAGCGTCTCATGGGGTAGGACCTGCGCTCTGCCTGGGGCCAAACAGCTCAGCGTTTTTTTAGTCATTTCTGCCAGAGAAACCTTTATTAGCTGTGTCCTTAAAATTTTAGTTATTTTAGAGATTGGAGATTTTATGTATTAGCAGAGAATTTTAAAGGAGATCCCCGCTGTAAATTCCGGGCGGGGGGAGCGGGGGGGGGGGGGAGGGGGGGGCGAAAACAGAAAGCTCTATCTAAAAAGAACATTTGTAAAGTTCCCCAAAGCTTAGTGTAGACATTGTAGGGGAATATCTTTTTTATTAAAAAGTTTTCTATTGAAATATTTCCTGGTTTTGGGCAGGAATTAATTAGGATTCAAAATTTTAGTAAATGCAGGTCTCTTTGTTAGGTGCCAAACTCCAATTTTATTATAGTTTAAATTTCAGATAGGGGTTCATTTTCATTTGCCCATTCCACCTTTGTTGATATATCCCCCTTGTACTTTAAAATTGAATCCAGCAAGTCACAAGGTTGTAGGGGCCAAAAATACCTTTTTAAAAATTCCGAATAAATTTCAGATACGTGTTTTTTTTACTTTTGGCGCACTTTCAGCTTTTTTCATTTAGGCACCTTGCCTTAATTGAATTTTTGCAATTTTTTAGTCACCACAGGTAAATTGATGTGACAAAAAAATACCTTTTATCATCCAAATACATTTCAGTAGTGTTTTTTTCATTTTTGGCGCAGGCCGCTTTGTTGATGATTCTTTGCAGTTAATTTTAAATACAGCAAATTTGAGTCACCACAGGTAAATTGAAGATCCCAAAAATCCCCTTTTAATTCCTATACATTTCGGACAGGTGTTTTTTTCACTTTTGGTCGTCAAGCTTTGTGATAGATCTATTTGCGTTATATTTAAAATCCAGAAATTTTGTTTTGATTTGGGGTTTTGAGAATAGCTGTGATTTACCGTCTTTAATAGGAGATTTCCCAAAACTCCCCCCTCCCTTTTTCAAATTTGTATATTTCTGAACATGGAGCGAATTCAGGGGGTTTAAGCGAGCAAAGGGGGGGTAGGACATGGAGGTAGGGTACGGGAAAAGGTGCTCCCTTCCCAGTGGGCGACAAAACGCATCCAGGGGATCGCATTTTGCAATATCACCCTGTCATCGCTGGGTCAGGGCCCTGGGAATCTCGTCAAAACACATCACCACTGTCCTTAGGGGTTAAATGCAACCTGCACCCAGCATTTTTACCCCCTCGCCCCCCGTCACGGCCCAAATGTGTCATTAGCATCACAGCCCCATCCAAATAAAGCACCCCAAATGTAAACGGGTACCCACACTGTGGAAAATCCTTTTTCTGAAGACGTCTTTATGAAAAAATGCGGTTTGGGGGGTCAGAAGGGCATTTAAAAATCAAGAGGCAAAAGAGGATGATTTTCTTGCTCTGAACCCCTTTTTGATGCCATCAGAGGGGGAGAAGGAAGCCGGTCAATCGCAAAAATCCCGGGCGGTCGGCAAGCCTTGAGTCCCTTGCTTGAGCCCCCCTTTTCGGGATGCAAAAAGTCAGACGCCCAAGTCCCCCTGTGTTATGATATATACGAATTGCATCCAACTGGTCTTTTCAGCAGAATTTTGCTTGCGAGCGCTTCATCACTGGGGGGAGAAGACGATGGGGTGCAGTGGGGGTTTCCCCCCTCAAAAGGGGGGAAGGGCGGTAGAAGTCCGCTGATATGTTCCGCCAGCCACGGTCGTCAAACCCCCGCTCCTCGCTATCGCCCAAAAAGGCCCAGACCTCTCAAGCCTGGCCTTTTTGACCAACCCTCTGATTCACCCGCAGTAAAAACCCCTTGCCGTAAACGCATAAGTGGGCAAGAACCTTAGGGTGGTTAACCACCACCAACTTCTAGTCACATCACAAGCATGAGTTAAAATGGAGCAACACTTGGCCAAAAAAGGCCAGACCGCGCCGGGCCTCCAAAACCACTCTCACCCCCTCTTCTCCCTTCCTCCGCCCCCACCAAGCTTTCCTCACGCCCATGTCTTTCAGATCATGACAGGGATCAGCCTCGCTTCAGCCCCCACCATCGCCCGAGTACACCAGCACCACCAAGACCCATCCTCCCCTTTCTCCTTTGCCAGTTTGAAGACCTGCAACCCCACAGCGGCCAGTCTAGCAGCCAGCCTTTTGTCTTTCCGGGTTTGGGAGCAGAAAAACACTTTAACCCAAAAACCCCCCAAAGCCAAAAGCCTTTAATGTCGGCATTGCCGGCTTTGGCCTTGAAAAATTTTCCCTTTCCTTGGGGGACACGGGGTTTTTCCCCCACGTCATGGCCTGCTCCCCCAATACCAGACGCCCCAGCAGGGATTTCTTGCCGAAAAGCGACCCCGCCCTGCCAGCCACGGTTTACTAAAATTTCAAGGGTTGTCGCATCGTGCCGGAAAAGTCCATCTGACCACCGAACATGGGCTTAAGCACGCCAAGGGGCCCCTAAATCTTGTGACAGCCACGGGTGAGCTGGGTGGATGTCCCTTGGGGTGGGCGGGGGGCTTTTCAAACTCGGGCACCTCCAAAAACCCAGGGGAATTTTTGGGGCATTTTTTTCCCCCCCCCGGCTCCCTTTGGCCAAAATAACAAAAATGCCCCGAAAAAAAACCCGGCCCAGTTTTTAAATTTTTAAACTGTTTTGAGACCGCCCCACACAGGTCCGGAGCTTTTGGACGGGTCCCCGCAAGAGACCGGGGCCTGGCTGGGGGCCCAAAAGAAAAATTGTGCCAGGCAAGGGGGTGGCGATAAAAAAAGGGCGAAATCTCTTTGGGCCGCCCTTAAAAATCGGGCGGAAAAACCCTCCCATTTTCCCGGGGCCCTTCAAAGAACCCTTTTCGTCCAAAATTTCTAAAAAGCAACCCCCAGTCTTGGGGCCCGCCCGCTGGGAAGGCCCTTTGAAATTCGCCTTTTCCCCCTTCGCCCCCCCTCTTCCCCGCCTGGCTGCGTTTCCGCCACTCGGCCTCCCCGTTCAACCGTCTCATGTTTTTCCCGTTGCCAAACGCTGGAATTTTCCCCCCTCCCACTGCCCCAGCGAATTTTGGAGCAAACGCAATGCCATTACCAGTAACGAAATGGGCACATGGGCCCGAAAAAGCAGCGGGGCGGGCCCCCGGGGGTTGGAACCACCCCATAGTGGAAAGGGAGGGGAAAAAGCTCTGCACCCTCCCTTGCCATTTTTGAAGAAAACCCCCAAAAAAGGTTTAGTGCGGGCAATGCCCTTGTCACATGAGCATTTTGGGGTCTTAATTTTTGGAACAAAGTTGGGGCACTCCTTAAAACAGGTCCCCCCAGCGAAAAGGGGGAGGGGACGGAAAACAGATTGCGGAAAAGGCCTTTCTCCCGTCAAATCCACAAAACCCACAGTTTCACAATTTTCATCGGGCTTCATTAGGGAGTGGTTTTGGTCCAGAGCTTTGTGCAAGGGGGCGCATCAACCAAAACAGGGGGCTCATTTCAGGCAAGTCAAAGGGCTGTGTTTTGAAGCTGTGCCGGAAACAAAGGGGGGAGGAGGAGGAGGTATTCCTAAAAGCCCAAAACCCAAAGGGCCCTGCCCCTTTTGGAAAAAAGGTTGGCGGAAAATTTGGGGGGAGGGGAAAAAGAGGAAAAATCATTTTTCTAGTGGCCCCTCGACCCAAGGGTTGGAAATCAAAAGGGTCCATCTCTCACATAAATGCTTTGGGTCTCCAAATTTTTTTTTTCCAACATGATTCCCCCGCATTAAAAGGGCCCTCAAAATAAAACAACTTAATGGGGCCACCCTCCCGGTTCCCCCCGGGACAAAACAAAAATCAGCACTTTTTCCCTTTCCCCCCAAACCCCAAAAAGAAGTAAAATTCAAAAAAAGGGAAAAGGGGGAACCCCTTTCTGATTGATCAACTGGGGAAAATCCCGTTGCATCTGCTTCACTTTCCCCCAAAAGTCCCCGGTGGAACAACCCGCAGCGAAAGTGACAGCATTGGGGAAATGCCAAGTAGGGGGTAGCGGCAGCAACGGGAAGGGCAGAAAAACCTAATGGGGGACCTCTGGGAATCTTTGTTTTTCCACCCAAACCCAAATCAAGCCCAAAGGGAGGGACACATCCAACACACAGAGACCACTTAAGATCATGGGGGCACACAAACGGGATCTCAACACCGATGTTTTTGGGATTTTCCGGGCCCGAAAAACTTCTGGGGATATAAAATGGAAAGAAGGGCCCCACTTGGGGCTCCCCCCCCGCCCTAAAAAGGGGTTTTTCCTGCCCCCGCAGCCCCGTCGTATCGAGGGGACCCCAACAGAGCTGGAGATCATTACAGACAAAACAAAAACCCTCCGGGTTCCACAGGGTAATGTGGATTTTTTGGGCTTTCTCAAAAGGGAATTTAGGCTGGATTCTAGAAAAAAAGGGTTTTTGGCCCCCGTTTTCCGAGGTCACCGATTAGTTTGCCCGGATCACTTCACATTCCCCTTCAAACAGAAATGGTTTCCCTTGAAAAATGTTTTTTTTAAAAAGATCATTTCTTACGCAATTTTTTTTTCCTTTTCCTTTTTTAAAAACTGTTTTATTTTGCTGGTTTTTTTTGTGAAGGAAAAACTGTAAAAAAACAGCAAAGGGTTTTAGACAACACCGTAAATTCCCTTTTCCACTTTTTCTTTAGAAATTTTTTTCATTGTCAAAGGTTTTTAGGTCCCTGTTGCTGTGAGATACAGCTATAAAATTTTGGCCTTTGGAAACAAAAAAGGGCTTTTTAAATTTCCCTTTTTTCCCTCAAAAAATTTTTAATAGTGGGTGAGAAGGGCAAATTTATAATTTTTGGGGGGCCCTGTACTGTGGGTACAGCAAAAAACAAGGTCCTTTGGAACAGAAATGTGGGGTTTAGGGGGAATTTCTTTTTTCACAATTTTTTAAAAGTGACTGAGAAAATCATATTTAAAAATTTTTTGGGGTCATGTAGCTGTGAGAAACAGCTAAACATGGTCCCTTTGGAACAGAAAAAGTGGCCCTTTTAATGGGATTTTTCTCCCTCACAATTTTTAATAGTGGCTGAGAAGTCATATTTATAATTTTTTGGGTCATATACTGTGAGATACAGCCCTTTAAACAAAAGGTCCTTTTGGGAAAAGAAACGTCCCTTTTAAGTGGAATTTTTCCCTCACAATTTTTAACAGTGGCGAAATCCCTTTTTATAATTTTTTTGGGGTTTTTTGCTTTTAAATGCAGCAATACACAGGGCCTATTATAAAAAAAATTTTGTTTTTAACAAATAATTGGGTTTTTCAAATTGTCCCCAAATGGCTCAAGGGGCTGAATTTTTAAATTTTTGGGGGGGATTTTTTTCCTTTTGAAATCCGCTTTTACTACAGGCCTAAATTTTAAAAAAATGGTTTCCCAACAGACATTTTTTTTCTTCAAAAATTGTCAAGAGTGGCTCAAGGTGGTGGTTGTAGGAAAAAGGGGAAAAGGTAACACTGTTAAAGGACACCCAAATTTCAAAAAGGCCTTTTTTTTTCAAGATCATTTTAAAAAAGCATCCAAAACCCTAAATTTAGACAACCCATTTAATACAAAAGAAAAAAAGAGAAAAAAAGAAAAAAGGGGGTTTTCCCTCCTATTTTAAAAAAAGTGTTTTTTAGAAATTTAAAATACTAAAAAACTTCCCTGTAAAAAAATAGCTGGGAAAAAAAAATTTCCCCGAAAAGTACCAAAGGGGGGTACAGGAAAACCTTTGGGCCAAATTTGGTTTAAATTTAGAGGGCAAGGAGTATGGGAGCACGGAACCCGAGAAAAAAGTACAGAGACAAATTTCCCCCCCAGCACGTTTATAAAATAAGAAAAAGAATGCCCCAAAAAAAAGGGGACCGCGAGGAACAGGAGCGTTAAACAAAAACCCTTTTTTTCCAAGTGATGCCAATTGGTCCGCACTTTTTAGGGGCAAAGCCTTTCCCCCGGACCGGGAAATTTTAAAGTCCATAAACAAAAATGGGGTTGAAAGACCCTTTTTTCCCGGGACTTTTTTAAAAAGGGGGGTTCATGGAGTTTGGGGGTCACGCTGTGGCCCCCCCACAATATAGTCAATGTCCAGTGGGAAAACCAAAAAAGGTTTGGGTTTAAAACCCTTTTTCCCGGGACTTTTTTAATCTGTGGGTCAGACAGTTTTAAAAGGTCATTCCCCGGTACAAAGGCAGATATGTCAATGTCCAGGAAAAAAATGGTGGTTTTAAAGACTCCCTTTTCCCCCCACTATTTGGGAACCCGTTTGGGGGAACAGGTTTAATTTGGGCAATTTTGTGGTTTCAGGACCCGATATAGTCAATGTCCAGGAAAAAAAATGGGGGTTTAAAGACTCCTTTTTTTCCCGCATTTTTTTTAATTTTGGGGGGGCATGCCCGGTTTGGGGGCTCATGCTGGGCCCCCGGACAGGTATATCCCAAATTTCCCGTGAAACTAAAATTTGGGGTTTTAAAGACTCCTTTTCCCGGGGACTTTTTTAAACTGTTGGTTTGACATTTTTTAAAGGTTTATTCTGCGGTAACAGGGGCCCAAATTTGCAAAAGTCCCCTGAAACTAAAATGGTGGATGAAAGGGGCTCCTTTTTTCCCCCGGGACTTTTAATCTGTGGGGCATAAAAGGTTTTTAAAGGGCATTCTGTGGTACAGGGCAGATTTTATCCCAAAATCCAATGAAACAAAAAAAGGTGGTTTAAAAAACTTTCCTTTTTTCCCCATTTTTTTAAACTGGGGGCATTTCAGGTTTGGGGCCAAGCTGTTTCCCCCCGGACAATATAGTTTAATGGCCAGTGAAATTAAAATTTTTTTGGGTTTAAAGACACCTTTTTTCCCGGCCTTTTTTAATCCCGGGGGGGTCAGACAGGTTTAAGGTCATTCTGCGGGACAGGACAGATATAGTCAATGTCCAGTGAAAAATAAAAAGGTGGTTGAAAAAACCCTTTTTCCGGCACTTTTTAAAAAGTGGGGGTTTAAAAAAGGTTTGGGGGTCAGCTGTGGCCCAGGGCAGATAAATTTAATGTCCAGTGAAACTAAAATGGGGGGTTTTAAAAAACCCCTTTTTTTTGGCACTTTTTAATCTGGGGTCATGCAGGTTGGGGCTCATGCGTGCCCGGGACAGGTATAGTAATTCCAGGAAACTAAAATGGGGGTTTTGAAAGACCCCCTTTTTCCGGCACTTTTAAATGGGGGGGCATCGTTTGGGGCTCAGCTGCGTTCCGGGACAGGATATTCAATGTCCATTTTTCAATAAATGATGGTTAAATCATACTGCCTTCTGGCATTTTTTTAATTTTGGGTATGCGGGTTTTAGGGTCATGCTGGGTACAAGACGGGGTTTAATTTTTGGTTTTTTTTTCTGTGGTTTTTAAACCAAGTGTTTTCCTAAGATTAGCACAAACCAATTTGACGTTTGGATGTTAATTCCATTCTCCACCCCTTTTTTGGGTTAAGAAAAGGTGTTGTTGCTCCCCATAACTTTAATGGTCATTCGCTCAAATCGCCACTCACAACACTATTTTGCGATAAGGTGACTATCGACCATCGACCGATGCCCCGATGGCCCAAAAACCAATCCTCAACACTAGAAACCCTGGCTCCATGGAGATTTATCAAAGGGCTCAGTATCAGGGGAGAGGGTACGATTTTTTTACCGGATCTTTTTTTAGCCCCTGTAATAATACACGGACGAAAGAAACCTCCTTTTTCTGGACAAGAAGAATCCCACCGGGTGGGGAGGGGGGACTTGCGTATGAAACCTTTTATAAAATTTTCCTGAATGTAGCCCTCATTGCCCGGTTCCCCAAACAAGCTACTAATTTACTATTTTGCCGTAGGGAAACAAAAACCCATCAGTTCTCATCTGTTTAAACACTATAATTTCTTTTTATATAAAACCTTTAACCTCATACACACTATTTTAAAAACCTGATTTCAAACCCCACATTAAAACCCCCTTTTTTTTCGAAAAAAAGGAATAACTCTTTTCTATTATCAATCTGGGGAGCCCACCTATTTAACCCCCTTTCGACCCTTTGGGGTATGAGTACGCCCAGGGCCCTAAGGGGTTTTAGGGGGGGCGCGCCGGGGCTTTGAAGGCAAATCACTCTAAAAACCCGGGTAACAGCGCCGCGGGGGGGGTCCGCCCCCTGGCGCTGTTTTTCCCATCAACACCGCGGCAAAGATGGCCGCGGGGCCCCCAATTTAAGCATGCGCGCCGATCCACGACCGGCATGGTGGTGGGGGGGCCTTTTGAAAAGGGTCCCTCCCCTTCCCTGGGCCCGGTTTGCCC
>JAODAL010043850.1:0-33462 GCA_025379985.1 Phyllomedusa bahiana
CTGAGTAAACTGCAGAAAAAGTTTAAAATTAAACCCCCCCTATGAAATTGCCCCAAACAATTGAGCAACCACAAACTACAGCTTGTAGGGTTTACAATGGGTGTTTTTCGCTACACAACAAAGAAAAAATTGAATTAACCTTTGTTGTAAATTTATCTACAGGAAAAAATTTATTTTTTGGCGGTGAAAAAGGAGGGTTTTTTTAACCACGGGAGCAGAAAAAAAGTTTAATAACCCCCGGGAGAAAATTTTGCGCAAAAGAATTGAGCACCCAAAAAAATAAGTGGTTTTTTATTGAAAAAAACGCGTTTCTTTAAATGAATACAACGGGAACGGCTTAGACCACCTTGGATTTTAATGTGCTTGGCAATAGCAAAAAAATTATGCGCAGCATGGACCCACGGGACTTCAACCCAATCCCCCAAAAAAATCAAAATAAAGTTTAAAAAACACTCGAACAACGGAACCCCCAAAAAATCACTGTATAAAAATCATTTTTCCCAGAAGAGCTATCACAAGCAGCGCGCAGCACCCCCCCCGATCAGTACGTGAGAGCGTATGACTCCCAGGCCGCTTGGACTTATATAGTGTGGTGACGCAAAGAATCCCCCTCTCTGTTTGGCTTATCTTGCACATTCAGAGGCTATGCCCTTTTTCCCCCCAATGCTTTGCCCCAGTACCCAGTGCTCGCACCTTTTTTATCAATAAAAGCAACACGTTCACCGAAGTCCCCAAACTTCGACTTCGTTCCGAACCGAATTTTTCCCTGAAATTAAACAATTTCCCATCGTTAAAAATCAATTCGCCCATCTCTTTTATAGGTTTACTTAAACCCATTTGGGCTTTGAAACTTTTAAGCAGAAATCAAACAATCCAAAAGTAATTCTCCCCATTGCAAGGCACATGTTTTTTTGATGGCTCGACGTTTCACCCAACATTAAAAGAAGGTTTCAAATGGACCCTATTTCAAGAGCTACCAAGGGTTTATAGCTGCCAGACCCCCATACTCTACAATAAACCCCAATGCAATTTTTCCCTGGTATCAACCACGATCTAGGATAAGGGTTTCCCCCCTTTTCAGACGCACACCCGGGCGGACAAGCCGAACCAAAAAATTGTTTTTACTGCAACTGATCCAACATATCATGAGGTATGCTGCGCTGAACTCGTGCGACAAAAGGAATCTTGCTCCCAAGACACAACTACCGAAATTCTTAACATATAACAATTTCAACCCATATCAAGTTTTGTCTTAAACGTAAAGATTCAAACCAACAAACACAACACAACCACCCTAAAAAATAATCCTTCTTTGGGACCTCATTTCCAACAAACCATAGCAGTCCCAAACAAAAATTTCCTCAAGATTTTTTACCGCCTTTCCAAACCCCAAAAAAAAAACCTCCTATCGTCTTCTCCATAAGTTCCTGAAAAAACCTAGTCTACCGCTTTTTTTCTCAAGTTTAAAAACCCCCATGTTATCATTCTTACCCTATGACCTCATCTTAAAATAAATGGCCACCAATTTCCTTTTCCCTTTGCAGACACAGGGCACCAATCGTTCTAAAATTCTGACTTTCCCCCACTCATATTTTCCCCTTATTACTTTCATCTTTGAAGTGATGGACGCCCAAACCCCAGACTGTTTAAACCTCCCCTTGTCAATTGGACTAGGACCCTTTCTAACTACTACTCCCCTACTTACCCACTAATCTCTTGAAGTGACTTCGCAAACGATAAAATTTGGCTATGATATGATTTTTCCTGAATGTATTTGGATTTTGACGCCCCTATATCACATGAAGAAAAACCTCCTCTTCAAGCAATTCCTACTCTCTAGCTTTTCAACATTGATCCATCCCCCCAAAACTTTTACACAAGTACCTCCTGACGGGGGTCAAAGGTCTGTGAGTGGGCAACCTTTCAGTCTCACTTACAGGTTTTCTTGAAAGGGGGGTCACCCCCCCCCCCTTCCCTCAATTCCCTTTAAGCATGCAAACAGTCTCTGGAGTCACAACAAGCTTTCCCCTGGATAATGGGGCCCACCCACTGATTTTCCTGCAAAAAACCTCATTCTCTTTTCACAAGAAAGTTACCCCCGGGTGAATTTCCCAAAATCCCGGTTTGGTTCAGGATCGGGACATTCATTGCGTCACGATTAGCAACCCTGTTTCCCCAAACTCATTTTCCCCACCAAATTACCTTTTTCACTGCCTACTTCACGCCCAGGTTTCTCAAGCCCTTTTTCATGTCCCACGCACAAGGACTGTAATCCCTTTTTCTTTCATTTACGGGGTACTCCAGCTCACCTGCGGGGATGCTTTAAGGGGCAAGAACTCCCCCCAACCTTGCTTAACCTAGGACGTGTACGTTTTCCCTTTGGAAACCCCTGTTTTTCCCCAAATTGCAATCACCTCTTTGAGTATTTTTCAACATTTGGCACCATAAACTGAAAAAGTCCCCAGTCCAGGCCCCGATGGTGTTCTAAGAAAGTTGTTTTCCTCGGACTTTTTGCATATCAAGGGACCAAACAACTAGATGACCGAAAAAACTTTGCCATTTCTTCACCGACCAATCAAAAACAACTTCAAAAAAAAAAGCTTATGCTCATTTCTTCACCGACCAATCTAAAAACTTTTCAAGGATTTTAGCCTCGCACTTCTGTCGTCAAGGGAAAACCCAAATCCCCAGTCTTATGCAAGTTTCCAGATTCTTTCAAGGACATTATTTACACCAATGAACTTTCACTTGGGGCACAAGAGTTTTTTAAAACCCCGGGAAAAAACTTATCCTACAATTCGGGCTCTGGAACCCGCTATCACACCCTTTCAACCCTTTCCTATTTGAAGACTAAGGCCTTTTCCCGGGTCTTGACCAAAAACATGGAGACTATGACCTCTTGGTATTTTCTTTCAATTAGATCCGTTGGGGACCCCCTATTTCCCTCAATGTCTTTGCTGCAAAAGTTCTTCTTGAAAAAACCAAAAAACTTTTGGGGCCACCGTCAATTTTTTGGTCCCATGATCTTCAAAGGTCCTGAAACATCGCAGCAACCCTCTCATAAAACAGTGCCCTCTGAACAATGCCCATTATGATACCTGAAAAATTAAACTTTGAACAAGTAACCTCAACCCAGCCCCTTGTTTCCCTTTAAGGGGGAAATAAGGGGAGATAGTCTAACACTAGAAGCCCAACTGCCGCAAAGGGAAACCTTCATGCTGCTTAAAAAAGGGAGATGAAACCCTCCCATCTTCCTCTGTTTAAAACCAAGTTGAAAAAACCCCAACTATGTCTTCTTCACAGTACCCAAGATATGCGGGATATCAAGGACATTCATACAGGTTTTTGATGTGGTTCCCTGCAAAAACCGGAATTTTACAATTTAACAATGGGGTCCTGTATACTCTTTATGTGTGAATGTCTTTATAAACTTTACCCCAAAACAATAGCAAGAAAATAAGGAGAAAAAAAAATGATAAACCTGAAAAAAATCCACCTCTAAGAAATAAATAAAAAATAGACAACCTTTTATATCCCCAAAAGGGTCTACCCTAAATAATAAACAAAAAGGGTAACAACCCTTTTTATCCCCTAAACCTGCCCCGCCGCTTTCCCCCCCCCCATCACACCAAGGGTTTCCTCAGGGGGTCCATATAGTTGTACCCCCTTGTTGTATGGAAAATTTAGTTGTAAATGATACCATTTTTTGCGATGCCTGTCTGATAAAAAGCAGGCCTATATCATTTTTTTGAATAGGGGATTTGTAAAGTGTGCAAAATTAAAATCACAATCCGGATAAAAATTTTTGTTTTCTATGTATAATTATTAAAAACCTTTAAGGGCTGATCTTTACCTTCAAAAAATTCACCCAAGAATGAACGGGGGCTTAAGGAAGCTTGAAGCCGCTAAAGGGGAAACTTTGAACAATCCCCGCCCACGCCTAGTTAGAGTCCCATGACTTTGGCCTGAAGTGGCCCCTGCAATTTCCAACACTTTTAACCCCATTAAAACCCAAGAAGCCGTTCGACCCTGGATCTCTCCCAAATTTCCAGCCAAGTGGCCGTTTGAAGACTAAAGCCCGGGGAAAATAGAGACGAGGAAATAAAAGGGCCCCTACAAGCAGATTTGGGCTACAAAGTCCGCACCCCTTTTCCCCCAGAGATTTAGAGGAAGTATTGGGTGTATATGTGCTGCCAAGAAGAAAAAGAAAAAGGAAAGTGAAAAAAAAGGAAAAGGGGAGAGAAGAAAAAGAAAAAGGGTGAAAGAAAAAGAAGGAAAAGAAGGGAAAAAGAAAAAAAGGGGGAAAGAAGAGAGAGGAAAAAAGAAAAACCGGGGGCAAGATCATTAATCCAGGTTTAACCGTTGAACATTTTCAAACTCGAATAAGCCCAAAGGAAAGGGAAATTTGGGGGGAAGGGAGGATTCAGGGGAAAGACTTTTAACTTTGTTTACCCATTGTAATGGGGGGTCAGTAACCACAGAGAACTAACCAATATTTTTCAATAAACAAGAATACTAGCACCCCGGGAATCTCCTTTTTTCCATGGAAGTAACAGCTAAAGTTGGGAAATATGAATATTGAAAACCCAGGGGGACTGATGAAACCCCAAGGAAGCTTTGGCTAAATCATAACCTCTCCAGGGGGACCCAGTTGAAAACTTGAATTACCCAAGAGTGGAAAGAAAGTAGTTTTAAATGGTGGGAAATTTCTCAAAAGGGCCCGAAGCTACCCATTACAACATGACTTCCAAACCACCGTAAGAAACTATTGACTGGGAATTGGTATCAGATTTGGGGGTCGACCCCGAGGTTAAAATTTAAACGCCAAGGGCCCCCTTTATTGCAGAAGTAACCAGAGACATTTGGAAATAGTAGACTCCCCACGCACACCCCTAAAATCCCCAAACCATAAAAGTGGGGAAAATGTACCCACTCTGAAGAACAAGATTTTTGAAAACTACAAATAAACATCTCTTCCCTGCCCAATCCTACCTTGCACTCTATCGTAAAAACCCCCAAAAACCCCAATGGTTTTCATCCCAGGGGGAAGTATTCTCAGGCCCGCCCAGATTAGGGGGGTTTTTTAAAAGCATAGTTAGGGGAGGGGAAAATAGCCTTGTTAAAAAATTTTTAAATTGTGTAATGAATTGAAATAACTATGCCCAGGTTCTCCTCCATTCCTCCAAATCGATCAAACTACAATCTGGTGACTTTTGTGGTTTCAGAAACAGTCAAGATTCCTGGACCAGATTTTACCTTTTAAAGTTTTCCCCCAACCTCAATGAAACTTTAAAGGAAGACTCCTGGGGGCATCTTAATTCAAAAAGGACTGCGCCAAAAAGTCATTATGAACTTTTCCCTTATCCTTTCATATTTTGTCAAAATCTGGATGTGTGTTAAAATGCAAAAGAAAACCAAGGGGGGGCCCCGATAATTCAAAACTAGGGGTCAGGGGCAAAGCAGGGTTTGAATCAATTTCCCCCTTGGACAAGCCTGACGTGGTTCAGTGGGGTTTAAAACCCCTCCCCTTTCACCCTCTGTCTATTGGGGGGACCTTTCCCCCCTTTTTTTCAGTTTTAGGGGAAGGGGGATCAATCATCTTCACGCTCAGGGGAGGGTTTAGAACAATTTTGATTTTTTAGGGGGGAACTTCAAGTGGTAAATTTTAAAAAAAAACATCAAATTTTTTTCATTTAATTCTTATTAAACTCATCAGATATTTGTTTTTAAAATGCTTTTACTTATACTCCTTATCAACTTCAATATCTCTCACAACAGCTTTACTTGAAAAATGCACTGTCGCTTCAGCGAGAACTTTTATCAAAAACCAAAGAAATTTCTCTCCGGGAAAGTCTCTTATCAACTAATCCTTCAACCCCTTTTGGGAAAAACAGGGGATATGAGGTTTCAGCAACACCAATTAATAAATTTAAAAATAAAAAGCAGATTTATTTTCCCCAAAAGAAGGTTTGGGTCGTATTTTTTCGAGTCCGGCTGTCCAGCTGTTAATAAAAATTTAAATTCAGAGGGGAAAATTCAATTGTTAAGGGGTGGAAAAAAAATTCAAATTTTCCCACGGAATTTATCATTTTGACATGCTCACACTTGCGGACAACTCTAACTTCTGATTTATGGGAGTTCTGAGTACAAAAAAACACCCTCATACTCAAAAAACCCCTAAAAAGAGGGGGAAAACCCACGGGGACCTTTTCCCAGATAGGGGGGGATTTACCCTATCAACTTTTAAAATGTTCCCATCAATATGCAATCAGCGTGGATGGTGGAAACATCCTTTTAAGCAACACTGGCCTTGAACAATATACAATATACTCCCATGGAGGTGCAATTTCTACTGAGGGGCAGGAACCAAGCAGTATTTGAATATTTTGCATATCCTCGAGGTGGTCGAAGACCAATACTCACACATTCCTTGAAGAAAAATCTGAGGCCCTTTTTGCCTTGAAAAAAAATAAAATTATGGGAATCAGTAAAATAAGATCTTTTGATAATCTTGGGGCTGGGGGGTCTGTGCTCACCAACAGTAGGGCCCATATGGGTGCAGGCATACCCTAGCTCCCCCCTTTGCAGCAGATCTTTGGGGGGACAAATTTTAAAGATACTTTTTTAAAAAACAAATTAATCTTTTTTTGTCATTAGGATTGGTTGGCACAACCATAATTTTTCCGGGATCCCTTTTTAAACGCCCCCCGGGGCATGCTGAGGTTTCAATCTCAGCGTCCTTATCTAATTTTTTACCTAAACAAATTGTAAACCCAAAACTAAAACACCCCTCCCCTTAAAGAGGAAAACCGCCTGGCCCCCGAGGATCGCTTCAGCACGATTTTAAATTGACTAACACTTTGTAATTACACAACCCGCACCCTTTATCGCTTTTCTGCAACATGTTTTTTGGCGCTGAATACACAATATGGGTTTTCCAGCTTTTTATACTTCGTCTCAGTGCAAAAAAACTTAAAGGTAAAGAAATCACCCAATGAGGGTGACGCGGAAAGAAGAAAAAAAAAAATAAACACTTATTAAGGGTTGCGATAATGATGCAGGGCAAATGAAACTTCTCCAAAAGGACAACGGGACCAAGGGCACACATGGAGGCGCACTGGGAAAAAGGACACTGCCCCCCCTATCTTTATGCCCCGTACCACACATTTATCTTTTTCCCGTGCCCAAACCCAAATTGTTTGTACACTATATTCAAGGTTATAGAGGGGGCTGTGATATACTAAGGGCTATAGTGAGGATCGGATATTTCAAGGTCTATAAGGAGGAACCGTGATATACTATAGGGCTATAGGGAGGACCATGAATATTAAGTCTATAAAAAGGGGCCATGTATTGAAGAAGAGGAGGAAAAATTCAAAGGGTTTTTTAAAACCTAATATATTCAAGGGTTGAAGAGGGACCATTAAAATTCCCAAATCTATAGAGGAGGCCATATATTTCAAGGGCTGTAAGGAGGGCCATGAATATTCAAGGGCTATAGAGGGGACCATGATGCAAATTTAAGGTTATAGAGAGACCCTATATAAAAGTCGAAGACAACCAATATATTTTAGCTTAGAAGGGGGGCCAAAATATTTAAAGGGCTATGAGGAGGGGCCATGATATATTCAAAGGCTTAAGAGGAACATGATAATTCAAAGGCATAAGGAAACCATATATTTAAGAGGGGGATTGTTATATTTAAGGTCTATGAGGGGGACCCTAATATATTTAATTTAAAGGGGAGCCATATAATTTAAGGTCATCAAGGGCCCGATATATTCAAGTCTATAGAGGGGGAACAAATCTCAAGGCTATAAGGGAAACCAAGAATATTAAGAGGAATTGTGATATACAAGGTCTATAGAGGAGGGCCATAAATATTCAAGTCTAAAGGCAGACCATGATAATTCAAAATCACGGGAAGGGCCATGTTAAATTTAAGGGCTATAAGGGGGCCCAAAATATTTAAGGTCGTAGAGAGGACCAGAAATTAAATCTATAAGGAGGGGGTCCATGAATATTTAAGGTTTTAGGAGGACCATAATATTCAAGGCATAAGGAGACCATGAAAATTCAATTGAGAGGAGGAACCCTGATAATTAAGGCTTTTGAGGGGAAAACCAATAATTCAAGAGGGGGGACGTGATATATTTAAGGGCTATAAGAGGGCCATAATATATTTAATCTTAAGAGGCGACCCTATATATTCAATTATAGAAGGGGGCCATATAATATAATCTTGAAGGAGGGCCCTGATATATTCAAGGCTATAGAAGGACCCCTGATGTCAGGGCTATAGAGGAACCATAATAATTAAAGTCTAAAGGCGACCCTGATTTAAAATTGGGTCTAAAAGGGGGATGATATATTTAAGGTCTATCGAGGAGGACCATGAATATTTAAAGGGTCTGTAGAGGAGGACCATGATATATTAAAGGTCTATAGAGGAGGGAGTACCATGATATATTCAAGGTCTATAGAGGAGGACCATAATATATTCAAGGTCTATAGAGGAGGACCGTGATATAATATAGGTCTCTAGAGGAGGACCATGATATATTCAAGGTCTATAGAGGAGGGCCATGATATATTGAAGAAGAGGATCGTGATATATTCAAGGTCTATAGAGGAGGACCATAATATATTCAAGGTCTGAAGAGGCAGACCATGATATATTCAAGGTCTATAGAGGAGGACCATGATATATTCAAGGTCTGTAGAGGAGGACCATGATATATTCAAGGTCTATAGAGGAGGACCATGATATATTCAAGGTCTGTAGAGGAGGACTATGATATATTCAAGGTCTATAGAGGAGAACCATGATATATTCTTCTATAGAGGAGGACCATGATAAAAAAAACACCTGCCCCTAACAACTAATTTTCCCTAACTCTGTTCCTAAACTGTCCCTATTGCTGACCCTAGCATCAGACACCCTTGTCCCTATTTTACCCCTAATAATAGCTCTCACTATGCTAATCCTAACAAAAACAACTAAAAACAACCAAAAAGAACTGAAGAAAAGAGAAGACACTGCAAGACTGACACAGCGCAAGAGAGAAGCAACAGAGGACTAAGACAATCAGGACTCTCACAACTGTAAACAGAGAACTACCAAAGAGGACTGAATGCAATGAGCTCACAAGATGCAAACTCCCAGCTACCAGTATAGACAGCAACCAGCCACAAAGTAAAACTCTGCTTTATAGAGGGCTAACAATAAACTACTCCCTAATAATCAAGCTCACATGTGCGTATGGTCAGCTGATAGTCCAGAGAGCTGTTTGAGGCAGTTGCGTAGCAAAAGCTTCATTTGATCTAAAAACCAGGAGAATTCCTGTCATAACAATAATGTCAATCTCTGAAAAGATTATTAGGGATCTAGGAGTTAAATCGGTTTTACCACCGCTAACTTGGATAGCATATCTCTAGTGGTGACAGGAGACAGCCAGAATGTTCTCATGCAATTCTATGGCTGGGCGAGGGGAAGTGGAGAACCTGACTTGGCCTTTAAACAGGTGCTCTGACCATAGACTTTGATGGCATATCACTAGTTTAGGTCTGATTGGTGCAGGTCCCAATACAGGTGAGCGCTGTGTTCTCCATTATATTCTATGGGAGTTCCCAGTACAGGGGAGCGCTGTGTTCTCCACTGTGTTTTATGGGAGTTCACAGTACAGGGGAGCACTGTGTTCTCCATTCTGATCTATTGGAGTTCCCAGTACAGGGGAGTGCTGTGTTCTCCATTCTGTTCTATGGGAGTTTCCAGTACAGGGGAGCGCTGTGTTCTCCAATGTGTTTTATGGGAGTTCCCAGTACAGGGAGCGCTGTGTTCTCCATTTTGTTCTATGGGAGTTCCCAGTAGAGGGAGCACTGTGTTCTCTATTGTGTTCTATGGGAGTTCCCAGTACAGTTGAGTGATGTGTTCTCCATTCTGTTTTATAGGAGTTCCCAGTACAGGGAGTGCTGTGTTCTCCATTCTGTTCTATGGGAGTTCCCGGTAGAGTGGAGCGCTGTGTTCTCCATTCTGTTCTATGGGAGTTCCCAGTACAGGGGAGCGCTGTGTTCTCCATTCTGTTCTATGGGAGTTCCCAGTACAGGGGAGCGCTGTGTTCTCCATTCTGTTCTATGGGAATTCCCAGTACAGTGGAGAGGAATGTTCGGCTCTGCTCGGAATTCCCATAGAAAAAAATGGAGAGTTGTGCGCAAGTGTGATCGGGTCTCTGGCTTCCTCTGTAACATCGGGGTCTTGTTTCCGAGGTAGATGAGGATCCCAAAGGTGGGCCCTGCACCTATCAGACCTTGATGAAATGTCCTGCAGATACCCCCTCAAGATTAATTGTTTACTGGCCCGGTCAGGTTCTCTGTTTCCCCTCGCCCGGCCATAGAGTTAGAAGAGAACATTCTGGGTGTCTCACGTCACCGCTAGAGGGAGATGACGAGCTATTACTGAGGACAATACAAGCTGCTCACATTCATCTTCAGTCATATCTAACATTATCTGTAAAAGATACACGAATAATTGACAACAAGAATATTTCCATGAAATTCATATAATAGAAGAGACTCATAGATATTGTATTGTAATGTTCTGAGGTAAATGATGCGATTTCTGCACCTTTGCCATAAGTTCCATTCGGCCTTTGTGTTAGTACATAAATTACTGTGAAAACCTCTCTCATAATAAAAGCCAATGTATTCCTAGAAATCCATGCTGAGTCCCAGAGCAGCGGTGTGAGGGCCGCCGGATAGCAAAATCCTATCCATTTTCTAGAAAATAATAAGACTTTCGTGTCCAGGCAGCAGCTGACAAGCCCGGCGTTATCCTCGCGGTTGTAGATTCCCCCAGTATCGAATAAATCCATTTAGTTATGGTAGGAAATTAATTCATTGAGGCACTGAACCTTTTCCTCTCCGGAATCTTCTGTTACTAGTTTGTATTCTACGGTGAAACAATGTTTCTTATTCTTTATCTTTGTATCAGTATAAACCAATGGCGAGATACGTGATCAGACCGAGCAGTGGTTGTAGCGCGAAAGCCACCATGATGCACCGGCGTCACCCATCCTATCATTGTCCTTTATATTAGGTTCTATTGTCAATGTGATATTTATCCATTTCCTGACCGCGCCCTTCAGCCCCTCCCTGACCGGGCTTTCGGTTTGAACATTAGAACGCTTTCTCACACTCAGTTATTCTACAAAAAAAATTTGGGGCCTTTTTTCCATAATAGTTTAGGCTTCACTCTTATACAGTTCATTAGATTTTTTAAAATAGTATTAGAGAAAATAGTAAAAAAAAGTCTGTTTTTCAAATATTTTCAAATTATTTATTTATTTTTACAGAAACAATGGCGCTAAAATAAGTTTTCTGTCTAGGACATTTATATATTGTTGATATGATGTTTTTAGGATTGTCATGGGTGGGGCTAAAAGTTGCAGTTTGGGCTGTTAGTGTTTTTAACTAATTTTATTTTTTGTATATTATTATTATTATTATTATTATTATTATTCTGTATATCAATGTATCCGTATAAATGGCAAACCATGTATAACTTTTTTTTGGCCAATTTCACTGTAGCTGATATATTAGCTCCAGTTACAAGGGAAATACAGCCCAAGTCGTAACTGGAGAGCTGACTGGGGTCTCCTAAGACCCAGCAGATCCTACAGTTACTGAGGCAGCTTTGGGAAGCAGGAAGCTGAGAGACTTCCTATCTATCTGTGTATACAGTGCTCATTGAGTGCTGTATATACAATGATCAGGAAGGCAGGGGTGGTAACGATCCATCCCTGCCCACTCACTGCAGAGCTGGGCCTGCACTCCCACAGCTGCACAATGAGTGTGCAGCTATTAGAATACAACACAGTTCAGGGAATTAGTTGCCATGTGTCAAGTGTTCTTGTCATGACATTATCAATACAGGTTCACTGTTGTGGAGAGAGAGGTAAACCTTTATTGCAGTGAGATGAACCAGATATTTGCCTTTGTGAGATCTCTACCACTAACGATGAGTTGGAGGAATGAGGATCACAAGTGGCAGAATCACATCATCACCATGATCGTCATCATCATTACCATGTTCACCATCATCATGATCATCATCATCATCACCATCATTATCACCATCATTACCATCATCTTCATCACCATTCATTGGGCCAGTGTTCCTTGCTTTGAACACCCTGCCGGCAGTTACTCACCTCTCCTCGCTCCTGCTCCTCTTCCCTCTGCTGCCTGTGACTGGTGTGCGCTGGTTCTTTAAGGGTTAGAAGACCAGCACTCTGCTGAACACCAATCATCTTCTACATCCGGCTTCATTAGGAATTACCTTCCCTGCAATCCTTGCCCAGGTGTTGGTGTCCTCCCTTGTGTCGTTCCACTCCTGTGCACATTTCTGATCTGCTACCTGTTGCTGAACCCATTGCTACATTGTTGTCTCTGCTTTGGCTGCCGCCTGCCCTGACCAGTTCCTTGGATCTTGACCTCATCTCTGCCTATCCCACTGTATAACACTACTCGACTTTTCAGTTGTCACCTGGAGGACCTGCGTTGGGGGCAGCAATCTGGGGATTCCCTGCAGCAAAGTCCAACAGGCCTTATGGTGGGCTCTGGTGAATACCGGGGGTTCCTTAGACTTTGTTCCTCAGCGTAGGTTAAGCCAACCCTTCTAGGAAATCCAGTGGATCCACCTCCTGCCGTTCAGTGCCAGAATCGTAACACAATGGTAAAATGTTTAGAATTAATTGATTATTGGATGCTCTGTATGCTGCTGTATTTTTTCTGGCGTCTTTTTATTGTTTTAACTGGCATCAACTACAGGGTGGGCCATTTATATGGATACACCTAAATAAAATGGGAATGGTTGGTGATATCAACTTCCTGTTTGTGTCACATTAGTAAATAGGAGGGGGAAAACTTTTCAAGATGGGTATTGACCATTGCGGCCATTTTGAAGTCAGCCATTTTGCATTCAACTTTATTTTTTCCAATGGGAAGAGGGTCATGTAACACATCAAACTTATTGAGAATGGTGTGCTTATGGACTAAAGAGGGCAGTAACAAATATCTTCCATGTAAGTTGGCTGCAATGTCCAAGCCTACAGACAAAATTTAAAGGTCTTGAAATCCGATGCGTAATTTGTGACAGGTCCTCTTATGTGGCGAAGGTTCTTTGGTCCTCCTCAGGTATAGTGGGCTCTGTTCTCACATCAACTATACCCCAGACTGCACTCTATAAAGTCCTCCTCAGTGACTAGGGTCATAGTGGACTCTGTACCCCTTGCAACTACACCTTAACTGCGCTCTATGAAGTCCTTCTCTGCACCCACTATAGCTACACCACTGATTGCACCTGATAAAGTCCTCCTCAGTCAAGGGCAAGGGGCTCTGGACCCCCAAT
This sequence comes from Phyllomedusa bahiana, assembly GCA_025379985.1. Taxonomy (NCBI): domain Eukaryota; kingdom Metazoa; phylum Chordata; class Amphibia; order Anura; family Hylidae; genus Phyllomedusa; species Phyllomedusa bahiana. The sequence goes on from JAODAL010043850.1 coordinate 13,409, forward strand.
AGCTACAACCTTGACTGCACCTTATGAAGTCCTTCTCAGTCACTAGGCCAGGGAGTCTGTCCACCCTATAGCTATACCCCTGGCTGCACACTAAGAAGTCCTCCTCAGTCACTGGGGCCAGGGACTCTGTTCCCCCTGCAATTATACCCCTGACTGCACTCTATGAAGTCCTCCTTACTCATTAGAGCCATGTGGGACACTACATGCCTTATATCCACACCTCTGTCTGCACCCTACGAAGTCCTTCTCAGTGATTTGGGCCATAGTGAGATGCTGAACCTCCTGTAGCTAAACCCCTGACTGCACCTTATAAAGTCTTTCTCAGTCACTAGGGACAGGGAGTCTGTACACCCTATAGCTACACTCCTGGCTGCACACTATGAAGTCCTTCTCAGTCACTAGCACAACGGGACTTTGTACTCCCTATAGCTACAACCCTAACCACACTTTATAAAGTCCTACTCAGTCATAGGGGCCAGGGACTCTGTACCCCATTGCAACTACACTCCTGACTACAATCTATGATGTCTTTCTTACTCACTAGAGCCACAGTGGGACACTAAATGCCTTATAGCAACACCTCTGTTCACATGGCTTATTGCCAGCGTAATTGCGGGGACGGATTTCGCCCCTCAATTACACCGGCAGCCGTGCAGCCCCATAGACATTCATTATTCACGGTGCGTACACGCCGTAAATAATGTGCATGTCACTTTCTCGTCCCGCGGCAGATTCGCCGAGCGGGGAGGAGAGACGGAATCCATAGTTCTCTATGAGCGCAAATACGGCGCGCAGTACGGCTGGAATCAGCGCCCAAATAAGCCATGTGAACGAGGCCTAAGAAGTCTTTCTCAGTTAATAGGGCCATGGTGGGACTCTGCACTTTCTGCAACTGTACCCTTGACTGCACCCTATGAAGTCCTTCTCAGTGATTTGGGCCATGATGAGACTCTGCACCCGCTATAAATTCACCCCTGACTGCATCTTATAAAGTCCTCCTCAGTCACTAGGGACAGATTCTACACCCCCTGTAGCTACACCCCTGACTGCATCCTATAAAGTCCTCCTCAGTTACTAGGGACATGGTGGGATCCTGCAACCCCTATAGCTAAAACCCTGACTGCAACCTATAAAGTCCTCATTAGTGACTTAGGCCATAGTAAGACCCTGACTGCATCCCCTGTAGCTACACCACTGATTGCACCCTATGAAGTCTTTCTTTGTCACTAGGAACATGGTGCAACTCTACAGCCCCTACAGCTACAATCTTACAACACTGTATGGAGTCATTCTCAGTCACTTAGGCCATGGTGGAATTCTTCACCCCCTGTAGCTACACCCCTGGCTGCACCCCATGAAGTCCTCCTCAGTGACCTGAGCCATAGTGAGTTTCTGCACCCCCTATAGCTACACCCCTGGCCGCACCCCATGAAGTCCTCCTCAGTGACCTGAGCCATAGTGAGTTTCTGCATCCTCAATAGCTACACCCCTGACTGCACCCCATGAAGTCTTTTTCAGTAACTTTGACCAGGGACTCTGCAACCCACGATGGCTATAACCCTGGCCGCACCCTATGAAGTCCTCCTCAGTAGTGTTGAGCGATTGCGTTGGCTATCGAGATCGAGCGATAGTCGATAGTCGGCCGCTATCGATAAGGTTTTTCGATAGTGAGCATCGATTATGAGCGATTACCATTAAAGTCTATGGGAGAGCAACAACACCTTCATTATTACACCCAAACAAGGCTGGAGAAGCTGAAATTAACATCCACAACAGTCAAATGGATACATGCTACATCTTAGGCAACACACTTAGGTTATAAAAGTCACAGACCTTTCAATTCACCTGTGGCGAATTGAGAATTGCTGTTTTAAGATTTACGTAGATGCTGCGTCAATGAACAATGCTGGGTGTGCAAAAGTCAAAAAAACACGTAACTGTTATGTTTTGATATAATATAACGGTATTTTTTGCACCTTTTAATTCACCTGTGGTGTATATAGTATTGGTGTTTTAATCTTTTCCTAGCTGGTGCGTCAATGTACAATGCTGGGTGCGCAAAAGTCAAAAAACACGTAACTGTTATGTTTTGGTATAATAAACGGTATTTTTTGCACCTTTCATTTCACCTGTGGTGAATATAGAATTGCTGTTTTAAGATTTACGTAGATGCTGCGTCAATGAACAATGCTGGGTGCGCAAAAGTCAAAAAACACGTAACTGTTATGTTTTGGATATAATAAACGTTATTTTTTCCACATTTCAATTCACCGTGGTGAATATAGAATTGCTGTTTTAAGATTTACGTAGATGCTGGCGTCAATGAACAGTGCTGGGTGCGCAAAAGTCAAAAAACACGTATCTGTTATGTTTTCGTATAATACACAGTATTTTTTGCACCTTTCAATTAACCTGTGGTGAATATAGAATTGCTGTTTTAAGATTTACGTAGATGCTGCGTCAATGAACAGTGCTGGGTGCGCAAAAGTCAAAAACACGTACCTGTGATGTTTTTGTACGATCAAGGTATTTTTGGCAACAAAAAACCCTGTGCTGATTACAAGATTGCTGGATTGTAATTTAACTGCAAGGTGGATATATCAACAGTCACAGGTGTAATGGGTAAAATTGAACACCTATCTGAAATGTATACTGATAATAAAAGTGGAGTTTTGCAGCTAACAAAGAGACCTGCAGTTACTAGAAATGATGTGTATCCAATATAAGTTCAGGCTGCCAATATCCAGGAAATATTTCAAAAGCAAACTGTTAATAAAAAAGTTATTCAACTAAAATGTATACACTATGTCTTGGTTAAATTTATCCATTGTTATTTATATATTGAGCTTGTCTGTGTTCACCCGGGGGGCCCCCCCCCCCCCCTCCGCTCCCACCGCCGTGAATTTACAGTGGTAGGTGCTGCTTTAAAATTCTCTAGCTAACTATATAAAATCCTCAAATCTCTAATCTAACTAAATTGGAAGGATCACAGCTAATAGTAGAGGTTTCTCTGTGCAGAAATAGACTAATTTCGCTGAGCTGTTTGGCCACAGGCAGAACGCAGGTCCTATCCCTATGAGACGCTGAGAGACACTGAGGCTGAAACAGGAAACCTGTTCTATGTAAAACAAGGTCATGTGATTTTTCCAGCCAATCGCAACCATACACATCCCAGTCATGACGTCGCACACACATCTCACCCTGCTCTATTCTGTAATCTCATTTGCTGGCCGCCAAAATTAAAGGAAGCGCCGAAAAAGGCGCGATCTTAATAGATGATGCACAGATTTTAACCTTAATTATCGCATGATCTGGAAATTTCGATCACCATTAAAAAACCTTGCCGATTTCAACTTTGTCGATAAATATCGCTCAACACTAGTCCTCAGTGGCCTGAGCCATAGTGAGTTTCTGCAGTCCCTATAGCTGCACCCCTTACTGCACCCCATGAAGTCCTCCTCAGTGGCCTGAGCCATAGTGAGTTTCTGCAGCCCCTATAGCTACACCTCTGACTGCACATTGAAGTCTTACTCACTCTGGTTCATGGTGTTTTGAGTAATTTTCTGATTTTTTTACTTTGATGTAGGCACAATTAAAAGTTTTTATTAATAAAGTAGAAAAAACAAAAACCAAAAAGAAAAGAGAAGAAAGAGCGACTCTTTATTGCAAAGACATGAAAACATAAAAAAGAAAGCAATCCCCCTTAACTGTAACGCTGCAAACCGCTCGCATGTCACTTTCCCTTTCAGAAAATACAGTTGACCATTTTAATGAACATTTTGCTGAGACGTTGCTCTAATTAGGTGAAATGTTGCTTTTCTTTTCAGTCTTTTAAGTTTTTAAAATGCGCGGAATGAACTTCTCCGTTTTCCGCCTTTTACATTGGTGCTCGGTGCCAACTCTTCTTAAAATTCCTTCATGTCCAGTCAACCCGAATTTAAGTTGGAAGAAAATCAAGTAGCAAAGTAACTTTAATTAAAATTTCTATGAATAGAGCGAGTTTCTGAGCAGAGAGAATTTCACGGCTTTCATGCCACATTAGAAAAAAAGCCTTTGTCAAATTAAAACCATATGCATTAACCACTAGAAACAATGTAAAACCCCAGAGCGGCAGCTCCCAGTCTCCAGCATTAGAAGCCGCTTTCAAGTCATTTCATAGATTAATAATGTGAATGGGAACAGTTTTAGGCTTCTTAAAGCTGCTTCTTCATCCGTCGGAAACTTTAGTGCTGGAAAAAAATGAAATTTCAATTGGACCATAAATATTTTCATTTTGGGTCATGATCGATAGTGATTCGTCAATGTTACGATTTGATTTATATTTATTGTTCATTCAGTTCACAGCAATAGCTACTTGCTGACATTGTCTTTATAATGTGCTAGCGGGGTATAATGTGATAGCAGGGTGGGGGTGAGGCAGACCAGAACTGGGGGTGCACGGTAAGAAAGCAATGTTCTAACCTTAACCCCTTAAACCAAACACCTGAAAAGCAGTTAATGACCAGAACATTTTTTTTAGTTTTTGCCTCCTTGCGTTTCAACAGTTGTAACTTTCTTATTTTGTCAACGACGCAGTTGTATGAGGCCTCGATTAATTCAAAACAAGCTGTACTTTATGGGGGAATAGTTTAAGTTCACTTATGAATAATTGCAGAAATTTTTTTTAAACTTTTTAAAAAATGTTTTTTTGGTTTTTTTAAATTTTTTTTACACCAATCACATTTCACACTTAATTACTTGTTAGATTCATTCTACAGGTTATTACGGTTGGTGGATATTAATTGTGTAGGTTTTTTTGTGTGTGTAATATATGCACAATTATTTTTTATTAAATATTTATTTTTATTTTATTGTTTATTTATTTTAATTTTTTACACTTTTTATGTTTTTTTTTTTTTTTTTTTTTTTAAACCATAAAGGGAAACTGTGTTCCTTTTTTTTTTTTTTTTACATTAAATGTATTGCATATTCTATATGCTATACATTATAATTGTGTCGTCTGACACAGGCAGGATCGGACGCACAGGTGCCCTGATCACTGGTTTTCTTACAGCGGTTGGGCTCTCTGGGTCTCCAGGGGGGATGTGCGCGTTCCCCAGGTCTGTCAGGTCATCAGGTTCCCAATACCCCCAGAGAGGGAAACCCTTTCTTGCACTGGGGAGAAATGTGGCAATCAAAAGGTTAACACACCGAGGAGTGGAGGTTCCCCCGCTCCCCGCTGCTTGCAGGAGCTGTGCTGGGAACAGGGCTGTGTAGTATGATGTCTGCATTGACGCCAAAAGGGGCTTTTCTGCGGAGAACGCCTGCACCAGCTGAGTAAGGATGGTTTGGGCGATCGTTAGGAGTTTTTAAAAAGAAAAAACCCACCCGTTGATCGCTTTATATGAAGGGAAAGGGAAAAAAAAATGTTACTAAATACATTTTTCTTTGATTTTGTCTCCCGGTAGTTCTTATTTCCTAAAAGCTACAGATGGTTTCCTTGGCTGGTGACCACTTATTTCTGCTCAAACAGCCCTGGCCAGAATGGTGATGTCACATCCTGCTGTGTCTTATCAGCAGTATAGGAGCTTGTTTATCTTTCTTACTGAAAAATTTTAACCCTTTAGAGCTCTGTAGAATTGTTTTTTGCTGCTAAAACACCTCCATCACCAAATTTAATTAAACTCTAAAGGGCTAAGATATACAGACCAGAGCTGAAATGTCAGTCATTGTGGAAGTGGGACCCTGAAGCTGTAAAACTGCCCATAGCCTGAACAGGAAGTGGTTACCTGAAGCATGAACCCCCACGGAAACGGAAGGGGGGGCCCTAAAACTGTAGAACCAACCCCAGCCTGACCAGGAAGTGTAAACTGAAGCTGTAGAACCCCCCACAGCCTGAAAGGAAGTTGGGCCCAAAAATTGTAGACCCGCCCCCAGATTGAAAAGAAGTGGGACCCGAAAGTGTAGAAACCGCCCTATTTTGAACAGGAAGGAGGGGCTAAGCTGTAGTATGCCACCCCCTAAACAAAAAGTTGGAACCCCAAGTTGTAGAACCCCCATACCCTAAAAGGGGAAGGGGAGCCTGAGTTTTAAAAAACCACACGCATGAAAGATGCCTGAAGATGGCTATAAGATTGGATCTGTGACACGACAAAATTTTATTCCCCCTTTTACCTAAAAAAAAATGTGTGGATTTGCTAAGGGGGAATTTGTGTCTCCAGAATAGTCATGTTTGGAGTCAGTTTTAGGATGAAATAGAAGTTTGTTGGGAATGAAGGAAAAGATTGTCCCCAGATAAGCAGTCGAATGGCGGACGGCACGATCAGAGCATGTCGGAAGTCCCAAGGGTCGAGCAGAAAAAAAATGATGGGTCCCAGTAATGTTTAAAGGCAACAAAGAAATGACAATACCAGAAAAAAGCGAGATGGGGGTCATTTAGAGTTAAAGGGGTTGTCTCGCTAAAATGTTTGGGGTTTTAATTTAAAGATCTTTAAAAAAAAAAGCGCTTTGAAATATAGTTATTAAAAATTCCTTGATTTTGAGCTAGCCCTTTAGTTTTATACATCAGCTCCTCAAATTTTATGGCAGGCCCGTTGCCCTTATCTTACTGGCTGTCGGGTTTGAATAAATCATCCCCCTTTTGAAGACAGGTCGGAGCGAGAGCCCCTCCAGAAGAATGCTTTGGGGGGGGGGAGGGGGACTTGGGCGTCTTTTTGCCCTTAAATGTGGATTAACCCCTGTGTGTCCCCTGTTTCCTCCTGCTCTCTACACAGATAGATGTGACAGCAGTGCCCCGTTGTTACTATAATCATGTTTGTCTTGGAAATGTGCCCTTACTAATCTATAAGATCAGGGGGGGATGTGAATATTTTGTTCTCCTGTATTAGGGGGGACTCCTGAGTATAGTAACAGCCCTTGTTGTTGTGGGATTGGAGACTTTAAGCTAAGCGGGGATATGGGAAACCCTGATCCCCTCTGCTCTTTAGCACACCACTTCACCTTCCTCTCTACACTATGATCAGCCCTCTCCTAAACGCCCTGGGCAGGACACACAGGGTGAACTCTGAGAGAAAACCCCTCCCCCCCCCCCCTGTTTTAGAATTACGTCTCCCTGTTTTGTTTGATGGGGGGGGGAGAGGGGAGAAGGACAGACCAAGAAGCACGCCCCTCAGTTCAACTTCCCGGGACATGCAGGCTGAAAGTCGTAATGAGACAACTCCTTTAAACCCAGGATCACAAAGATAGAAATTGACATTTTTGACCTCAAACACTTGAGGGCGAGATACAGAGCTCAAAGGGGGTTAGATTTTCATAAAAAACATTAAAAGCTCTTGTGCTGAGATAAGACACGGGGGAGTGCTCAAATTCGGCCCAGAGAGGGTGGTTGGAAAATAGGGAAGCTCGTGTACAAAGGGCAGGAGTAAGAACTGCGTATTCTGAAAGAAGCAATATGAACAGCAGAAAGCAATGTTTTTGGGAAAAATAGTTTTTTTTTCCCTTTCCCCTACACGTTTAAAATCAATCTTTGCAGTGGAGGTCTTTTTTTAGGGAGTATTTACATTTTTAAACCTCAGTCACAAAGATGGGAGTTGGTCCTAAGAATAATCGTCCCGCTCAGAATAATGCAACTCAAAGAGCCTGAAACAAGGCCAGAGCATTTTTGGAGCTCCATGGGGGTAAAGTGATCGGGTGCTAGCAGGAACAGAGACAAAAGAATTCAATTTGAGCTAAATACCAATTTTGTAATGATTGGATAAAATTTGGGGAAAAATTTTTGGAAAAGAAGTGATGAAAAAAAAGGGGTGGTTTAATGGGGTCATAAATCCGGGTTAGGTCATTCGCATAACTTTCTGGGCAAAAAGCTTCATAAATTTCTCTCATCATTGCTCTCATCATTGCTTTTTTTGAGACTGAAATTGAAATAAAGACTTCATCTCTTAAAAGAACCCCGGGGTTTCTTCGGGAGGACCCTTTATAGTTTTTATAAGAAAAATAGAGCGGTTGCCCCATTGTGCGGTTTTGAAGAAATTTACTAAACATTTGCACCCTGTACAGCTGGGGGCTCAGTGTTTGCACAGTACAGCCGGAGGCTAGTGTTTAGCCAGTACGCTGGTGGGTCAGTGGTTTTGCACAGTCGCAGGTGATCAAAAGTTAGCACGTAAGCCGGTGGTCAATGGTTGCAAGTGAGCACAGTGGGGTCAGTGGTTGACAGTTAAACCCCGTGCTCAATGGTTTTGACAGTGGTCATGGTTAGAGAGTGCAAACGATGGCTCAGGAGTTAGCAAGTAAAACATAGTGCTTAAGTTTAGCACAGTTCAGACGGTGGTCATGGGTTTGCACAGTACAGTATGGGGCTCTGTAGTAACACAGTGCCTCAAAGGTGGCATAGGAAACACAGTGAAATCGTGGTTTTGACTCTTTCATTGCATTTCGGGGGGGCCTGGGTTCTAATCCCACCCAAAAACAAAAATCTGCAAAGAGTTTGTAAAACTTTTCATGTGTTTTGAGGTTTTCTCCAGTCTTTGGGTTCCCTCAAAACATACAGATTTGGAAATTTTGATTGGGCCCCCTTTGGGTTTAAAGGGCCTCTCTGTACAGTGCTGTGGTATATAACAGTGCTATATTAATGAAATAAATACATAAACTTCAGCAGCAGCTTATAAGCTTTTACTAGTACAATGTAATAACGGTGGTTTGATTGAATGTTGCTAACTAGCTAAATTGAATTTACGATTTATGTTGTTCTGTGTGGGGGATTTCCCGCTAGGAGAAGGGGGGGGGAGGGGTTTTTTTTCATTAGAACCTAGCAAAAAAATTGTAAAAAGACTAAACAAAGCAAATACTGCAAAAACAAGAAATTTGGAATATTCTGTGCAGGGATAATATATGACAAAGGGGTTATTAAAATTTGGGTACTTTAAAAATTTTTGGGGCACATAGGGCGGCAAAGTCTGAAAAAAAGGGGCCGCACATTAGTTTTAACCCCTTAAGCCGAACACCTGAAAAGTACTTAATGACGAGCACATTAAGTGCTCCTTAATGCCTCCTTGCGTTTCAATAGTTGTAAGTTTTTTATTTTTTCAATGACGCAGATTTCTGAGGCCTCATTTTATTCAGGAGAAGTTGTCTTTTTTTGGGGGGTGTTTAAATTACTTATAAATTATTGCAGAATTTTTTACATTTTTTTTTTCGGTTTTTGAAATCTGGTGTACCCACTTTTGTAATTTTTTTTTTATTTGTTTGCAATGTAAGCAAAATTATTTTAAAAAAAATATATTTTTTATTATTTATTTTATTTATTTTTTTACACTTTTTTATGTTTTTTACTTTTTTTTTTTTAAATCCCCTGAAGGAAAATTTAAATGTTTTACTTTTTTTTTTTTTCATTTAGTATGTATTAGATACATATATAAATTGTAATACATTATAACTGTGTCATTTGGCTGCCTGATTGTTGGCCTCTTCCACAGACGGGCCCTGGGGCTACTTTTAGGTTCCCAGGACTTACTGTACCATTCCCCGGGGGTTTCTTTTGGGGGTCACTGACAGAGAAGGGAAACCCCCTTTGATTATGCCGGGGGTTTCACAAACCAAACGGCGTTCAAAAGGGGTTTAAAGCCCCGGGCCCCTAAAAAACCCCAGGGGCCTCCCGGGCGCCCCAAAAGCCCGTGGACGGGTCCTAAGGGGTTAAAAAAAACATTAAATGGTATTTTATGCCCTGAATGAACAAACCCTGTAAAAACATCGGGTGTTGGGCTACCTTGCTTTTAAAATTGATGGGGCCTATTAGGCACATTGCATAATTTAGGCGCAAGCTTTATCATTGTGACTTTTTTAATGCACCTACTTTAATGCATTCAAATGTTTTCATGACTGGCGTATAATCCCCCTCCGTTTTTTTTGAAAACGCATTAATTTATAAAAGGGGAATGGGGCGTCATTTTTTTTGGGGAAAAAATTAAAACCAAAACAAGGGTTTGGTTCTTGTTTGGGCCCATGTCACCCTTTAGACTTCTATTTACGCCGGTTTTGGGGGGGTTTTCCTTCATTGTGGTAAAATTTTGTAGGTCAATGGGGCCCAAAGGATACAATAGAAAAAAAGGGCAAATGCAGACGATCCAAGATAAAAGAACTTGTTTTATAAAGACCCGGGAAATAAAAAAGGCGCGGAAAAATGTTTAGACGGGCAGGTGACAGCCCCAATCCCTTTCCCGTCTGCTGCCCTTTGTCTGGTGGCGTCTGATTTTTTTGTGCTAAAAAATGGCTTTTAAAATAAAAAAAAATATCAATAAGCCTCAGTGAGATTGCGGCGGTGATTATTGCTCGCTGTGCTTATTATGTTGCAGATTTTTTGGAAGACTTTTTTTAAACACTATTATTTTTCTAAGCTTTATAGATTTTGATTCAGCAATTCAATAAAACCCCCAAAAAACCCTGCAAAGGTTAAAAGCAAAAGGGGCGGCGACAGGGGGCCGGGCAGCGAAATAAAAGCCTTTGTCTCAGGGGTGCACCCTCCCCGCCCTTTTTTGTGTTTTATAACTTCTCAGACAATGTCCACTTATTTTGTTATAGCCGGGCCCTCAAAAGGGGGGATAAAGGGGTTCCCCTGGAGAAACTAGAATTTTTCCCTACAGACAGAGTTTTTTAGAGGAGGGGGGGGCTGATGTTTTAGGAGCAAAATTCCATAAAAAGGGAGCAGAGTCCCGGGCCCCAAAACACGGGATTTATTTCAGGAAAGGAGTGATTGAACCTTTTGGGGAGGAAAGATTCACCCCTCCTCAAAAAAAATTTTAAACTGCTTCAATTATATTTTTTTAAATCTATATTGTTTTAAATATTATATTATTATATATTTATGCAATGTTTTTTAAATTTAGTTACATATTTACATATTTTGGGAAAGGGCCAAAAAAGCAAGGGGCGAAATGTATAAAATTCGAAGCGTATTTTTTTTTTAAAACTCGGGCCGGCACCCATTTCCCTAAATGTTATAAAAGTGTAAAAATACGACAGTTTAAGTTTTTTTTGGGCTTACTTAGAGTTTTAGTGCCCCAATTTGGGGGCGCTTTACATTCAAATTGACCATACAAATTTTGGGCCCGCAAAAAAATTCTTTTAAAATGCACCAAAAATCGTTTTATTCTCACTCTTCATATCATTTGAACTTTAGGGGTGTGGGCGGGCAAATAAAAAAAATGTAGCTTTCAAATTTAAATTATGTTGCCCTCTTAATTTTTAAAAGCCAGTTTTCTGAATTCTGAGGTGAAAAAGAATACACTTTTTTTTGGGGGCGCACTACATAAGTTTTAATGCGGCAATTTTTGGCGCATTACACTCTTTCCCCATACAAATTTTGGCGCATTAAAGCTCTATGTAATGCCCCAAAAAATCTTTTATTTTAGTATTCTTCCTTTATCTATTTTGAAAAGGGGGTTTGCCGGGGGCCCAAATTAAAAAAAAGTATGCAGTCGAATTCCCTACATGGCGCCCCCGGGGGTTTCTTATTGGGGCTGAAGGGGTTTTGGGGGACCCTTAGGCTGCTGGGGGCCCCGTAAACGGCTTGTTCCTCTCATCCCCTATAGCCACCCCCCCTGCTACAGGGGGTTTTCCGGAAATTTTTAAGAAACCCCTGTGTTGGCTAGTATTGAGGTAAAATAAAAAAAATCATCGTCACTCAGCCACCAAACCAAATTTCCAAAACCTCCTGGGTCTCCAGTGTTGGGGCCCGAAATATCCCCCCCGTGAGTCAAGTACATTGCCCCATGACTAAAGCCCAAACAAAAGCTTCAGTGGCTTGGGTTTAAAGGGGCGGGGGAGGTTTTAACATGATTGGGCTCCTCGGGTTTTTTTGAGAAATGAAAATTTTTTTGGCAATTTTTAAATAAATATGGCAACAAAAAAATTACAAATTTTACATATGTTACGCTCTTATTAAAAAGCATTTTTTAATATGCACCAGTTGTTTTGGTACCAAAAGGAAAAAAGAATATCCTATATAGTGAGAGAAGACTTCCTGGTGTTGACCGAAACTGGACCTATTACTGAAATGTAGAAGCGCTGGAACTCCGTGAACGAAAATTTTTTTGGGGAAAATTATGTTTTCTGCTTGGGGTAAACATTTCACACTTTCTTTTAAGCCCTATAATGTCTACTTAAGGGCAGAAATCTAGTTTCAAATAAAGTTTTAATTTTTTCAAAAAATCCCAGTGTTTCAAAAACCAGTAGCGCTCCATTTTGGTCAACCGGACCCTGAGAAGTCTTCTCTTGGGATATATGTTTTGTTTACCTACGCCAGAGAGAAGTTGGTGAAATAGATGAGAAAGCAGCTGACTCCCAAGCATCTGAGTAATGGCTATCTGATAATTGGAAAGACGGAGCGTTGGGGTCTTTGGAGAGAGAGGGCATAGTCAGTTGGCCACAAGCCGGCTGTGGTCCAGAGGCAGGCATTCCCATTATAACTGGCCTGAGAGTCAGTTGTAAGTGACATCGGATGGAAGGCCCTACAAAGGGCTAAAGAGAACAAGGGAAGGAAAAAAAAAAAGGAAAAACCAATTTAAAAGATCTAGCGGGAAACACTAGCCTTAAAATAAGAAGCCCCCTGGCTCCCAAAACTGCAAGGGCCTTAGAGAGCACAGGGTGAGATGTGGGCAGGGCAGGTAGAGAGATTACTCCTGCTTGGCTGAAGATTGTGCTGCAGACTAGTGAGTACCTTCATTCATAAAGTATTTGTAATATGGTGTAAATAAGCAGATTCAACCCTGCCAAGAACTAGGAAGCTGTTTGTAATGGCCGCTGGAGTAGATGGTAACGACCTTTGGTTTGTGGATCCACTGGCCACCTCAAGCAGTGGTGTAAGTCACACCAGGGAGCGGTGCCTAAGGGGTCCCTGGTTAACACCAGAACCCTTTAAGACAGACCCCCAGCGCTACCCGACGCGACTTTTTTGGATGGGGGCCGAGGTGAGCAGGGAACAAAATTGTAATGCAGGCTCGGGGTGGGGACAACAAAAGGTCAGGCTACACCGGAAGGGTGGCCAGGGGAGGGGGCAAGGCTGGGTACCTGGTAAGACAAAAACATAAACTACCCTTTTCCTCAAGGCTTAGGCACTGTGATCTAGCAAGGAACGGGGGTAGATCTGGAAGATTGGGGTCAGCCCCAAATTTACTGGAACGATACCTAGGGACAGGATGCATGCACTGGTCTGCAGAGGAGAACAGGGCCCCAGGAGCTTGGCAAGGTAAAACCCGCTGCAGACGAGCGTACCCACACCCCCAATGAGGTCAAACGCCACTCGTCCCCGGGAGCCAGCGTTAATTAAGCTTGTTATTCACGGGGTGATCCAAGAAAACCCCCTTTTTTAACGCCAAAAAATATACATTTTTTCTGTACATAATTCACAAGCAAAGGTTAACACAATTTTTAACTCTTTTTTTGGGGTAAAAAAACCAATTGTAACACCACAAAAGCTATGTTTGTGGGTTTCCAATTCTTTTTCGCAATTTTCATCCGGGTTTTTAAGCGTTGTTTTTTCAGCTGTGGGGATCCCAAGAAACCCTCATTTTCACCGCCAAAATAAACATTTTTCCTGTAGCAAATTCACAAGCAAAGGTTAATTACAATTTTTTTCCCCTTGTTTTTGTGGGGAAAAAACACCGCTTGTAACACGCTACAAAGCTATATTTGTGGTGGTCAATTTTTTGCGCAATTTAACCCCAGGGTTTTAAAATTTAAACGTTGTTTTTTCAGCTGTGTGACTCCAAAAAACCCTAATTTCACCCCAAAATAATACATTTTCCTGAGCCAATTCACAAGCAAAGGTTAAATTTCCCAATTTTATCTCTTTTTGTGGGCTAAAAACACGCAAAAGAACACGCACAAAGCTCGTAGTTTTTGGTTGCTCAATCCTTTTCACAATTTACACCAGGGGTTTAAATTAGCGTTGTTCTGCAGTTGTACTCAGAAAAGAAAAATTTGTTTTTCACCCGCCCAGAAGAAAAATTTTGTAGCAAAATCATATCCAAAAGGTAATTAAGCCTGTTTGTGCTTTTATATTCGTAAAAACACAGAGTTTTTTAAAAGGGCCCAAAAATCAATTTTTTTTTGCCCATTTTGGGGAGCCATTTATATCCAAGGGGTTTCCCCAAGCTTTTTACTGGTTCATTGGATCAAATACAAAGGGGGTTATTTATCATAAAAAAATCTTCATCAAAAATGTCGTACATTTTTAAAAAAACAGTAACAACAGAGAGGGGGCAGGCTCTCACCTCTGGGGAGGCACAAAATTCCAGGGGCCCCGGTCGCAGCACAGCAAGGGACGCGCAGCAGGGGGCACTCGGGGGAGGCCACAACTGACCTGTCATCTAGCGGCCGTGTGTTTTTCAGCCAACCCAATGTTCTTGATTGTTGACTAGGTCATCCACTCCTCCCGGATGACCGACAAACCCCCGCCAAGATTGGGGGAACTCGACACAACCCTTATTTGGGATGGCCCCGGGAGCGGGTCAGGGCCCCACCGTCCCCCAACCCGCCCTGTCCATCCGTTTTCCCCCACCAGAGGCTACTATGTGGTCTGGCTCAGCGCCACTAAAACGAGGATGAATAATTTTAGGAGGGCATCAGCACACTGGCAGCGAAGAAAGGGGGCCCAAAATCCCCCCCGCTTCTTGCAGTAGGGGGCAAAGTATAGATGTTGAGAGTGCACGGGAGGTCATGTTGTAAGGGGTCAGCCTCTGCATACCAAGACCGTGATGAGGACAGCAGTGACAATGAAAACACAAATAGATGATGATGTAGCCGACCGCACTTGGGAGCCGGGTGAGGCAAGGGCTTCATCATCGTCAGGAGAAGAGGGCCTCAGCTTGCACGTCAGGCAGCGGCGCAGCCAGCAAGTGGGTCGTGTGGCCGTGAGTCAGCAGGATAGCAGCGGTGGGAGGTCGGAGCCAAGCGGCCACGGGGTAAAAAACCCGCTTCGTAGGTCCAAGAAAGTAGCGGCACAGGGGCTCAGCGAGGCAGCGGCGGCAGTAGTCACTCAGTGTGGAGCTTTGGCGGTAATATCCGATACTCGGTGGTGTGGCAGTTCTTTGCTAAGACACAGGAGGAGCCGAATATGGGTATATGTAGAATCTGTGGGCAGAAAGTGAAGCGTGGCCAGGGAGCTAACGTTGGCACCACGGCCCTGCATCAACACATGCAGCGTCACCATCCGGTGGCCTGGGAGAAACGTGGCTCAGATGTGGTGGTCCATCCTGCCGCCGCCGCAGCAACAGCAGCAGCAGCAGCGCCCAGTGGCACGCATGCCATTGCAGCCAGTCAAGGCTCCACCACCTCTGCAGAAGGGAGCTGTTTCTCTTTAACATTATCTCCCGGTTCAGATGCTCCTGCTCCTCATGGCGCCAGCAGTCGTTTAACGAGGCGATTGCAAAGAGACACCATGACGCGTCCAACCATCCTAAGGTGCAGAAGCTGACCGTGCTCCTGTCCAAGTTGTTGGTACTGCAGTCCCTCCCTTTCCAAATGGTGGACTCTGCACGTTCAGCGAGAACTAATGGCTTGTGCCGAGCCGAGATGGAGAGTTCCAAGCTGAAAATTTCTTTTCCAAAAAGGCGTCCCAAAACACTTCAAAAATAGAGAACAGAAGGGGGGCAAGTCCTGACAATCATTTTCCCAAGTGCATGCGCAGGGAAGTCTGGAGCTGTAATACGGTCAGGGCCATACAGCCCTTTAAACGGCCCATTGGGGAATGCTTCGGCCCGGGCACACCAACAACTTGACGGGAAGGCGCTTTCTCCTCCACGTTGTCAAACTGGGGATTCTGCCCAATGCCCGGGCCCCTCCTCCCCCCCACCACCATTTCAGCCTCCAAAGTACTGCCCATCTCCCACTGTGTAGGGCACAGCGTGCACGCAGTTCACACCTGTTTGCCTGGGCGAACAATACACGGGGGAGGAATCTCCGCGTCATGCACAAAAAATCGATTTGGGCTTCTCCGTGCCAACGCAAATCGAACCATGGGACGGACAAGGGGGAAATGTGCGCCGCACCGGGGGGAAGGGGGTCCATGCGCCCTGCATGGCGCATGTGTTAAATCGGTTTAAAAGGTTCCTGAAGCTTCCCCGATCTTCAGAACTTTCAAAAGGGCCCAGGAAACTGTGCATGCATTTATCCATTCGTACAAAGCCGGAACACCCCCTCAAGTTCACGGCAGAACGGCCTCCCCCAACACACTCTAAATTTGGCATGTTTTCACCCTTAAAATTCCACCCTGCACATGGGACCGATGTAGACAAAAAGGGCCGTAACGATTTTTTTGATGATCCAGGCGGACAGGAGACCCCCCTTTTGGGTAATTTTGATGTCAGCCAGGGGCAGCTCATGAGTACCCTGCCTTTTGTTGGGGCCCTTTCGGGGACACGTTTTTGTCATCGCCAGGACAAGGGGGTTAAAAAAACGTCTTTCCCACGCTTTATGCCTGGAACAGATGCGAAAAATCTATCTGGGGGGACGGGAACGGGGGCGACACATCTGGGGCCCACATGAGTCCGGGGGGATAAAATGGGGGAGGAGGGGGAGGAGGACATTGGAGCAGAAGCATTGTCGGGGAAATTGAGGGGATTTTCTACCCAGGGACAAGAAGGGGGACAGACAGCGGGGAGGAGCAGGGGAGAGAAAAGTGAGGCAAGACCTGCAAGCACCGTGGCAGAAACATGGAGAGGAGGCAGGGAGTCCTCGGAGCACTTGTGCAATGGCCCGCAGCATGCGATTGCCGGCATGAAGCCGAATAGTCAGCATCCGAAAGGAAAAAAATGACTTCGGCTCCCACCCTTTGGACCCCGCTACCGCCCCAAAAGGGACCTTTTTCCCACTATTGAGAGGGGGGACAAACCAAATACATGGGAAAAATCCTCCTAGTCAGTTGGGGCCCCTCCCCTTTGGCGCATCGCCCCTCCTCTGACGGGTCTGCCCGGGGGGTTCTTCAGCGCTCACGTACTACGCTGCAGCCCCGGGGGGAAGGTGGGGGGGGGAGCAGTACCAAACTCCATCACAGCAACCTAAGTCTGGAGCACTATAGCAGTTTCCTTCACCCCGCCTATGGGGAGGACAGCGCCAGCAGCAGCAGCCGGACCTGGACAGTCCGAACCAACGGGGTGCCTACGGGAAAAGCCTCTGCCACCCGTTAGAAGACGCTGACTACTGGGGCGGGCCAAAACAAATTTTGGGGGCCGAAATTTGCTGAAAATTGCAGTGGAGAAGCTTCCTGCCCGGCCAGTAGGGGCATCAGAGGGGGTGTTCAGTGCGGCGGGGCCATCGTTCCCCCCCAAAGAGAACCCACTTGTCCAGGGGAAATGGGAACACTGACCTTGTCAAATGAATCAGGCGTGGATCGCCAGGATTTTCTAACACCAATGGTATTTTTCCACCCACCTCCACACTCTGTCATTTTGCCACTGTCTGACCTATGCTGCTGCAGTGGGCGCGGAAACCTCCACACTGGTCATTTTGCCCCTCCTACCTCATGCTTTTGCTCCTGCCCCGCACCTCCCTCTCTGCAGTGCCACTCGTGGCCTACTCCCTTTTTTTCCACCTCCCGAATGTGATTTGCCCTTTTTGACCTCATCTCTGCTGTGGCGCTGTCGTACCTAGACACTGTGTCATTGTCCCCCTGTGGCCCATTTTCCCGTTTTTTTTTCCACCTCCAAATTCATTTTTCCACTGTTGACCCAGCTGCTGCCGCCGTCACCTCCACTCTCTGTCATTGGGCCCCTTTCGGGCCTACTACGTTTTGGGCCCCCTCCAGAAAATTTATTGTCACTGCTGACCCATGCTGCTGCTGCCGAACCTACCAAAATGTGTATTGTGCCACTGTCTGATCTCATGCTGCTGCTGTGGCTGCTGCCGTGACCCCCCACACTGTGTCATTGTCCCACTCTCTGGCCTACTCCTGTTTTTGCCACCCCCAGAAGTATTGTGCCCTGCCGACCTCATCTGCTGCGTGGCTGCTGCCTTTACCCCCCCCCAACTGTTCATTTTGCCCTGTCTGACCTCATGCTGCTGCTGTGGGGTGCCCCGTGACCTTTACAAAAATGTGCATTGTCCCACTCTATGGGCCCCCTCCTTTTTTTCCACCTCCAGAATGTGAAAGTGCCCCGCCTACCCATGCGCTGCTTTGGCTGCTGCCGTGACCCACCACTGTTCTTGTCCATGCTGACCCATGCTGCGCTGCGCGGGCTGTGACCCCCCCACTGTGTCATTTTTGCCCCTGTCGACCTCAAGCTGGGGTTTTGGCTGCTGCCGTGACCCCCACACTGTGTCATTGTCCCACTTTTTGGGCCCACTCCGGTTTTTGCCCCCTCCAGAAAAGTCATTGTGCCACTGCCAAACCTCAGCTGCTGCTTTGGGGTGCTGCCGTCCCCCCACACTGTGCATTGTCCCCTCTTGCCTACTCCCTTTTTTTCCCCTCCGAATGTCATTGTGAAACTTCTACCTCATGCTGCTGCGTGGCTGCTCCGTACCCCACACTCTGTCATTGTCCATGTCTACCTCATGCTGCTGCGTGGGTCTGCTGTGACCTCCACACTGTGTCATTTTGCCGCTGTCTGACCCAGCTGCTGCTGTGGCTGCTCCGTGACCACAAAACTGTGCATTGTGCACCGTCTGACCTCATCTGCTGCTGTGGCTGCTGCCGTGACCTACACACTGTGTCATTGTGCCACTGTCTGACCTAAATGCTGCTGCTGCGTGACCTCCCACACTGTGTCATTGGGTGCCACTCTGTGGCCTTTCCTGTTTTTGGCACCCCCAAAGAATGTCATTGTGCCACTGCCTGACTTCATGCTGCTTGGCTGCCGCCGTCACCTCCAACACTCTGTCACTAATGTTGCCACCTGAGCTCTCAGTTTGTTTTTTCCAGCTGTCGCTGCCATGACTTTATTCAGGCAAAACATTCCCGCTTCATTTTTTTGGTCAGTTTTGCCCTCTAAGTGCCCAGGGAATTTTATAGTAAAAGCGATTCTAAGAGGGGCGGCAGTCATGTGCGTGTCATACTAAAACAACATTGTAGAAGACCAAACCAAGCTCCCTCTGCATATTTAAAGCATGGCACAACGTTTTTACAGCACCCTGCAGGCTCTGTGCAGCCTGGAAAATAGCTGTTTTTTAACGGATTTGTCCCGAATAATTCGGACGAAGTTTTTTTTTGCCGAGAAATTTGGCGAAGTGAACCGAAACGAAATTTCGGGAAATTCGCCCATCTCTACCCCTAAGCCTTACCTGCTAACCCTAGCTCCATAGCTCCTAACCCACTAATCATAACCCCATAACCCTAACTCTATAACCTACAACCGTATCCCACTAACCCTAAATACATAAACCCTAACCCATTTACCCTAACTCTAACCCCATAATCCCAATTATCCTAACCCACTAACCTTAACCCCATAACCCTTATCCTACTAACCCTAACCCTGGTCTTTAACTTTTAACCCTTTATAAAAAGGGATCTGGACTTCTGCTACAGAGAAATCCCAGGCAACTATGTGGTCCGGCATGCAGGCTTGGTATGGGATGGACAGGGAGCGCCATAGTCGGGTCACAAGCAGAAGGTCAGGACAGGCAGCATTCAATCTAAAATGGATCGGGAACGAGCCAGAGGGTAAAAAGAAGGAAAAATCTGCACAAAAGTCTCTAATTTAAAAAAAAACACAATAAGTGTCCCAAAAATTTTAAACTAAGCAGATGGAGGTGCTCTTTAAAGGTACTAAGGTGAACGATCAAAGTTGGGTGGCTCAACCAGAACCTAGGGAGTAGGCAGCGATGGGAGAACCAACCACCGGAACAGGCACCAGAGAGGCCACACATTGTGGGACAATGATGAATGAGGGTGATATCGGCCAAGGGAGCGGTCCAGGGCGTGACTCAGATCACCCTAACCCTACCTAAGGGTTGTTTAGGGGACTAGTTTACCAGTCCAGTGACGCTCACCCTCCTGTGCCATTCAGCACCCGGTGTCGCTCTCTCTCCATACACAGCGCCCTCTAATACTGCTCATATACAGTTGCACTTCCAAGGGGCAGAAGGGG
>JAODAL010043851.1:0-33459 GCA_025379985.1 Phyllomedusa bahiana
GGGGGGAGCTATGGACGGATGGTTCAGATTTGGGACCCGAAGTAGGTTCACACGGATATGCAGGTCACCTCTGAAACAGAAGTCCTGATGGCTGAAGCACTTCCTGCCCACATGTCGGCCCAAGAAGCAGAGCTAATAGCCTTACAGATGGCCTGTGACATGGCAGCTGGACTAAGAGCCAACATCAAGACAGATTCAAGATATGCCCATGGCATAGCCCATGACTTTGGGATCCTTTGGAAGAATAGAGGATTCATCACTGCAGCAGGAACCCCGGTGAAGCATGCGGAACGCATTCAGAGCCTCATGGAATCCATCCTGAAGCCTACAGAAGTTGCAATTATCAAGGTCAAGGCGCATGGAAAAGTAAACTCTAAGGACGCCAGAGGAAATCAATTGGCAGATCAAGCAGCCAAACAGGCTGCCTTGGGGAATGTGTCAGGCAGGTGGCAGAAACCCGAAGCAATGCCTATCATGGTGACTACCAGAGCACAGAAGAAGCAATTTCAGGAAGATGAACGACTGCAGAGACCAGAAGACTCCAGAGACAACTTGTAATACAGATAAAGGTTATGCACACCTGGGGTTAATCAAGAGAAGTGGGTGCTATACGTGGAAAATATGTCTATAGTAAATTGTTAAACCACGGCACACCAGATTAATGCAATTTAGAGAGGTTTTATTCACATTGAGCAGATACATATATTAAAGAATCATGTGAACATACTCAACAAGTACTCATATATACAATTGATAATGAGGGTCAGAGAGATCATAGATGTCAATGTGGACGACGTTTCGGCAAATTGCCTTTATCAAGAAACATCTGCGTTGAAAAAAACATATATTGATAAGTATATTAAGGTAATGGGGAAAGATGCAAATAAACAACATGAAAGAAAAAGAAGAAGAAAGGGAAAATAGACGATAGATAGATAAGTATAGACAAAAGGAAGTAAGGTGCAGAGATAAAAAATAGGGTACAGAGATAAAGATTAGAACAGTTCATAATAGAAAATGAATAAATATTCTTACCAGATAAGGAATGAAGGATCTTAGAGTATATATAGAGAAAATATATCAGGTCCAATGTAGACTATTGGGGAGAAAGAATATATCATTATAATGGATAGACTATAAATCTCTGTGAGTCTGAGAGGAGTCAATAGGCATGACATACCTAAATGTGGGAGAGAGCCTCCACAAAAGCTAATACATCCACAGAAATGGAATGCTGGCTAGAGAAAAGTAAAAGAATGGAATTAGTAATAATGAGAACAATCTAACAGGAAACAGTGAGGAGGTGAGCAGCTCAAAAGGTACCTGTGGCAGTGGGAGCGTGTGGACGAGACGTCCGTAGTGTCAGAGGAATTGCCGGCAACTGCTCGCTGTGCGAGCGTCCGGATATAGTCATTGCGCATGCGCAGAAAATCCGCGCATGCGCAGAAGCACAAAAAGACGCGCCCGTGACAGGAGAGGTCACGCAGGCAGAATAACGTCTGTGTAGCCTGTATAGAAGGATCACGGCTGCTCTATCAGAGGGGTAGGAGAGAGGAAAAGAGATATATGTGGAAGATGAAAGGAATAAAGATCAGGGGATAGGGGGAATAAAAGAATAAAGGGAAGTAGGGAAGCCTAATTAATGGGAAAAAGGGGAGTAAGGGGACAGAATAGGCAATAGAGCCGGAGATAATTAGAGATAATATAAAGAGGTAGTAAGACATACTGGTATATCAGGGTAGGCGTATATCACAGAAGGCAAATTAGATAAGAAACACATCATTTGATCTGGAACAAAGATAAAGAAAATTAGAATGTACAATCAATCAAATTGTATATTAATATACAAATGGATGTTAATTCCACGTGGAAATATGGAACAGAAAAAAGAGAAAACGTTAAGATTGCTAACATATAAATATTAACAGAGTAGTGACACAATGTGCAGTACATCAAATAGCTGCCTGGTCTAATAATAATAGCATATTAATATTGTGCAATATCATATTCTCTATTCATCCCATTGGGTTCCAGAGTACGCAGTGTATGAATCCAGAAACGTTCGCGTTTGGAAAGGGTAGCGATACGGTTACCACCGCGTCGAGGAACTGGAATTTGTTCTATGACCTGGAACCTCAATTGTGAAGGGAGATGGTTGCATTGTATGAAATGAGCAGGTACCGGAAGTAGAGTCTCTTTACACCGTATAGTGGATTTATGTTTAGAAATGCGGTTTTTGACCGGCTGTGTGGTTTGACCCACATATGCCAAACCGCAGGGGCATTTCAGAAGATAAATAACAAAGTTGGATAGACATGTAAATTGTCCCTTTATGGGGTATTGTTCACCTGTGTGAGGATGTGTGAAAAAGGAGCCCTTAGTCACAGCAGAACACTGTGCACAGCTCAGACAAGGAAAAGTACCCTTTTTGGGAGAAGAAAATGTCATTTGTCTAGTCTGAGCCCGTAGTGTACCTACATCTGCTCTAACCAGTTGAGGACAACCACATCTACACGCATCCTCTATACCTACAACATGCCATAATATGGCTTAGATACATAGATGACATATTTTGTATCTGGTCAGGCTCATTGGAAACACTCTTGGACTTCCATCACTACATGAATTCTGTTTGTCCAGACCTCCAATTTACTCTACATTATCATACTCAACAGATCAATTTTTTAGACACTATCATTAATACTGATCCCCAAGGCAACTTGTCTACTGATTTGTACAAAAAACCAACCGACCGTAATGGTTTACTCCACTACTCCAGTAATCATTCACCTTATATAAAGAAATCTCTACCTCGCTCACAGTTTAGCCGGATATCCCGCATTGTCGATTAAATCTGAGACACGTCAAATTCGCTTACAAGAGTTTGTCTAAATCGCTTCTCACAACGAGGCTATCCACAACGACTTTTTACGACAAAACCTGATGAATACTGATGACAATGACCAACCATCTGACACTCTACCCCAGGGTATCCCGGGGTCAACAAACAAACGGGTACCTCTTGTGCTTAAATATCATCCGTTACCCCCAAACAACAAGAAAACAAAAAAAAAAAAAAATGTACAAAAAAAAAACCCCCCTGGCCTATTCTATCAAAACTCCTATCCTCACATCGAATCTTTCAAAACCCCCTCTACAATGCTATAAGAGGGACAGAAATTTACGTGATCAACGGGGTTAAAAGCGATGTAGGTACACTACGGGCTCAGACTAGACAAATGACATTTTCTTTCCTCCCCAAAAAGGGTACTTTTCCTTGTCTGAGCTGTGCACAGTGTTTGCTGTGACTAAGGGCTCCTTTTTCACAATCCTCACACAGAGGTGAACAATACCCCATAAAGGGACAATTTACATGTCTATCTAACTTTGTTATCTATCTTCTGAAATGCCCCTGCGGCTTGGCATATGTGGGGTCAAAACCACACAGCCGGTCAAAAACCGCATTTCAAACATAAATCCACTATACGGGGGTAAAGAGACTCTACTTCCGGGTCCTGCTCATTTCATACAATGCAACCATCCTCCCTTCACAATTGAGGTTCAGGTCATAGAAAAAAATTCCAGTTCCTCGACCCCGGTGGTAACCGTATCGCTACCCTTCCAAACGCGGAACGTTTCTGGTTTCATACACTGCGTACTCTGGAACCCAATGGGATGAATAGAGAATTGATATTGCCCCAATATTTAATATGCTATTATTATTAGACCAGGCAGCTATTTGATGTACTGCACATTGTGTCACTACTCTGTTAATATTTAAAATGTTAGCAATCTTAACGTTTTCTCTTTTTTCTGTTCCATATTTCCACGTGGAATTAACATCCATTTGTATATTAATATACAATTTGATTGATTGTTTCATTCTAATTTTCTTTATCTTTGTTTCAGATCAAATGATGTGTTTCTTATTTTAATTTGCCTCTGTGATATCGCCTACCCTGATACACCAGTATGTCTTACTACCTCTTTATATTATCCCCTAATTAATCTCCGGCTCTATTGCCTATTTTGTCCCCTTACTCCCCTTTTTCCCATTACTTAGGCTTCCCTACTTCCCTTTATTCTTTGTTTTCCCCCCAAACCCCTGATCTTTATTCCTTTCATCTTCCACATATATCTCTTTTCCTCTCTCCTACCCCTCTGATAGAGCAGCCGGGATCCTTCTTACACAGGCTTTCACAGACGTTATTTGCCTGCGTGACCTCTCCTGTCACGGGCGGGCTTTTTGTGCTTCTGCGCATGCGCGGATTCTCTGCGCATGCGCAATTGACTATATCCGGACGCTCGCACAGCGAGCAGTTGCCGGCAATTCCTCTGACAATACGGACGTTTTCGTCCACACGCTCCTCACTGCCACAGGTTCCTTTTGAGCTGCTACCTCCCCACTGTTTCCTGTTAGATTGTTCTCATTATTACTAATTCCATTCTTTTACTTTTCTCTAGCCAGCATTCCCATTTCTGTGGATATATTAGCTTTTGTGGAGGGTCTTCCCATATTTAGGTATGTCATGCCTAAATTTACTCCTCTCAGACTCACGAGATTTATAGTCTATCCATTATAATTTATATACTCTCTTTCCCCAATAGTCTACATTGGACCTGATTTATTTTCTCTATATATACTCTAAGATCCTTCATCCTTATCTGGTAAGAATATTTATTCATTTTTATTATGAATGTTCTAATCTCTATCTCTGTATCCTATTTTTTATCTCTGCACCCTATTTCTTTTTATCTATACTTTATCTATCTATCGTCTATTTTTCCCTTTCTTTTTTTTTTCTCTTTCATGTTGTTTTTTTTGCATCTTTCCCATTACCTTAATATACTTATCAATATATTTTTTTTTTCAACCGCAGATGTTTCTTGAAAAAAGGCAATTTCCCCGGGAAAGGGGAAGTCCCCCCTTGCCATCAAAGATTTTTTCGGGCCCCCTCTTTTTCCCAATTGTTTTAAAATGAGTACTTGTTGAGTATGTTTACATGATTTTTAATTATGGTATTGCTCAAGGGTGAAAAAACCCTTCTAAATTCCCTTTAAATTGGGTTTGTCCCCGTTTTTTTTTAAAATTTACTTTTTTTCCCAAGGGGGACAATTGGGGCCTGGGTTTTGGGACCGCCCTGCATGTAAAAATTAAAAGGGCGAACCAAGTTCCCCGGGCCCAAAGGAAAAAAAAAAGGGAAGAATGGAAGGAATAAAGGGGGAAAAAGGAGGAAGGGTCTGGAAAAAAGGGAAAGGACCCCATTTGCCCCCCCAAAAAAAGGTTGAAACCCAGCGCTGAAAAACTGGGCCCCTTTGGCATCACTCACAGGGGAAAAAAAAAACCCCGACTCTACCCTATGTAAAAGAAGTTTAACCTTTGCCCCCGGGGAAATTTTTATAAAAACAACAATCGCCTACAACCCCGAGCTTGTCAAATTTTAAAACCTTTTGAAAACCCGGGGCCAAAACAGGGGAAGGATGCCCCACAACACTTGGCCAAACCCTGATTTACCCTTTCCAAAGGTTTCAAGGGGAAAACCACATACAAAAACTTCCTAATCGGGGCAAATATGAATTTTCCCTAGTAGTAGTGGGAAATTTTTTCAGGTTGGCCAAAAAAAGGAAATACCCTTTTCACCAAAGGGAAAAGCTAGAGTCACAGCTAAAAAATTTTGATCACAGGGGTTTGGTCTGTGATTTGGAATCCCCCAAAGTTGGGGAAAAAAGTAAAATGGGGGCCCCAGCATTTTAAAAGCCACGATTTACTCAGAATTATGGGAAAAAATGTTAGGAGCTGGGTTGTTTTGGATTACATACCCCATATCAAACCCCGGGAGCTCGGGAAATTTTTGGAGGGTTTGGAATGGGACACTGAAGAAACAAATTGCAAAAAATTTTGGTCGGGAAAAGGGTCCTTTTGAAGGGCCCCAAAAAATTCCCTTCCCCATTGCTTTGTATCATGTCAGACATACCCCCCCAGGCTGATAGGGGGTTAACCCAATTGAAAATTTCCTTTTTGAGGCCACGCCCCAAGATGGGAGAGATCAAAAAAAAAAGGGAGCTTTTCGAATAAACGGGGAAAAAGGGGTTTTTAAAATTTTTTGGGTAGAAAAACTTAAAAGGAATTTTGCCCAAAACCCCCATTCTTGGGGGTTTTTTTTGTTCCCTTCCAGAGCCCTAAAAGTGAAGGGGGTTTACACGGGTTTGGCACCAGAAATAAGGTGTAATGTGAAAAAGGTTTTATCGGAAAAAACAGTCTTGACCCCAGATTTGAAGGCCCTTTACAATTTCCTCCCTGACTCCCCCAAAAACCAGGCTGTAAAATTTGGGGAAGGGAAAAAACACCTGGATAAAGGGCCCCCCAAACTGGCAGACGAGATCCAAAGTGGAATCATGAAGTTCCTTTTAATTCCTTTTATATTTTCACTTTTAAACGGTAAAAACAAGGGGGGCAGCGCCCCCTTATTTGTTTTATGGGTTTAAGATTGATAAAACCGGGTGAATATTTGGGGTACATTTGGGACCTAGGGTTTTTTAGGGCCCCCCTAGGGATGAATTTTTCCCTGGGGGGAATGGGCCCAAAGAGGGCCCCTAAAATACTATCTTTGTTTTACTGGGCCCGGGGGGAGGGGAAAAAAACCTTTCTCTCCGGGTTTCATTTGCCCCCTGGAATACGGGGAAGTTTTGGGGGTTTAAAAAACCCGGGAAAAAAGCCATGACAAGAAAAGGGAAAAGGGTAGGGAAAAAAACCCCTTAGGGCTAATAGGGATTTCCCCACCAAAGGGGGGGGCCCCCATCCCTTTAAACCCGTAGGGAGGGGGAAACCAAAAGTGTAGCCCCCTAATTTTGAATTTGGGAAAAATGCCCAAACCAAAAAATTGTTTAAAACAGACGTTTGTTTGGGGGGGGTTTTATCATGCGTTTATTTTTAACGTAAACCTTTCCCCCCGGCGGAAAATTTAGTGTTCAAAGAATAAAAAACTAACCCAAACGGGCAACCCCCTTCCCCTAGCTGTTTCACCCCGTTTTCAATCCAAGCCGCCTTTGGGGAAAAGAAAATTTAAAAAAATAAAGGGGGATAATCCCTATTTAACGGGCCTTGTAATGGGAGGTGTCATGGCTGTAGAGCCCACGGAATAAAACCTGGGGAAAAATTTTTGGTTAAAGGGGGGTTAGATACACTGTGAGATTTTAATAAAAATCACAAAAAGGGGTTTGGATAGTTGTGCTGAAGCCAGTGGGCAAGGGGGGAATAGTGCATTTTTAACCCTTTTCAAAAGGGGAAAATAAATTAAGGGTTCTGCCAAAAAAATTTTGTTAAAGATCAACAAAGTGAAAAATTGGCCAGAATCCGCCCCCGGGTTTTTTCCGACCCAAAAGGGGTTCGGGGGCCCCCCGGGAGAAATTATGTATTAGGGTGGTTTTTTTCACCTTTTTTAAATCCCAAACCCCACTCCGGGGGGGAAACCCTTTGGGGTTTTAAATTTCACTAAGGGCTTTTTTTCCAAAGAAGGGTTAAACATAAAAAAAAAGCCCTTTTGGGCAAAACCACTCCCAAGGGGTTTATACGTTTATCTTTTGGGGGTTGTGGGGGGGGATAAAAAAAAACCCAAAAGGGCCCCTTTTACCCCCCATTTTTGGGCAGGGACAGTGTACCCAAATTTAAGGGTTGCTAATGCCCTTTAGAACACTCCCTTGGGAAACCCGGGAAAAATTTTGGGAAATATCAGGATCCTACACGAATTTGGAGAAGGAAATGGGCCCCGGGGAAAAAGTTTTAAAAATTTTTTTTTTGCAATTTATTTTAGTTTCATAGGAGCCCCCAAAGGGGGGTTTCCTTTAGATTTTTTTAAAGCCGGGAGATAAAAGTACTTTTGGGTTGGGGGAATTTCGTTTTTTTTCTCTGGCCACCAAAAAATAAGAATTTTGGGAATGGTTTCAATTACCTGTACTTAATCAAAAAAGGGTTTTGTAAATATATTAGGGGATGTTTTCCCTCGGGATTATTGAAGGTTGGGCCCCAAAAACCCAAAATGCCCTGCAAAAACCCGATTGGGGGTTTTGACATGTTTACTAGCGGGAAAAGGGGGGGCCCGGTCTGGGGCCATGATAGGAGAAAAAAGGGTTTGTACATTTTTCCCTTTGAAAAAAACCGGGTGTCAATGGAAAAAGCCCCCAAGTACCCAAATCTCCCAAATTTTGTGACCTATCAGTGGAACTTAAGAAACCTTTGGGGTAAAAACCAACTCTTGGGGTAAATTGGGGTTCACCTAAATGGACCCATGGGAGGGAAGAAATGTTGACCCAAATAGGGATTTTATAGGTTGGGGTTCTCCTGGTACTGATTTATACTCTCAATTTGCATTAATTTCCCCTGTATAAAAAGAATGATGACTAAAACCCCTAGAGGGAGGGAAAAAGGGGAAAATTTGTTAAAAAAAAACCGGGGAAAGGATCCACCCGATGTCAGGGGCCGATTTTCGAATATGAAAAACAAAGTTTATGTAAAGATGACCCTGCGATCCCCCACCCCAGAATTTTATCAAGGGTTAATTTTGGGATAGTGAAGGGAAACTGACCCTTTTCCCAGTGAAAAATCTTTAAGTGGGAAAACTATCCCCCAGGGATAGGTGGTCACCCAAAAAAGGGGGTGGAAAACAAAAAAGACGTTGGGGAAAAGTTCATCCCGGTTTACACAAAATTTGGAAAAAATTTGTATTTAACGGGGAATGTCAAGGGCGATATACATATATGGTTTTGAGTGTTGTATCCTTTTTTTTACTTTTTTTTTTTAAAATCTTCCTAATTTTTTCCCTTGGGGGGTTTCTGACCCGCTAGCTAAAGAAATATACAAGAAAAGGGTTTGGGGCCCACATCCTGGGGCACCGCACCCAGATGATGTCAATACTGATAGAAAAATTAATTGGAAAAACCCGATGTTCTTACCAGAAATAGGTTGGGCTTAATGGAAAACCCCCGGGGGATGAAATTTAAAACTGTTTGGAAAAAACCCCAAAAACCCAAACAGAAGTTGGGCTTTCGGGGGTGTTGATTTGCTGAAATAAAAAACCCTTTCCTTAAAAAATGGCCCCTTTTTCCCTTTTTGTCTATTTTTCTTGTGCAATGAATAAAACCCCGTAGTGTGGGTTGGGGCCAGGGTGTAGAGCAAAGAAACTGGGGGTTTGTAACGGAACTTTGTAAACTGTGTCATTTTGGGCGCTATTTCCAAAACCCTGTACCTGAAATTGGGGAAAATGACTTTTTGACCCGGGTTTTTGTCGCTTCACGACCCGAAAAATATCAACCCGGGCCCCTTTTCGATTTTGGGCCCCCCCGGAACCCGGGAGTTAAAATCCCTATTGGGCCCCAAAACCCCTTTTAAAATAAACCCGACTCCCAAACCGCAAAAAAATTGGGCCTATTAAGGGGCACTCAAAAATTTTTAAATTTGCAAAAAAGGGGAAATTTAGTATTTGGAATAAGATTTTTTTTTATTGGAAATTTATATTCGGGGTCTTTTCAAGTGGTTGACCCCCAAACCCGTTTTTTTAAAAAAAAACCTTTTTTGGGGACTAGAATAACATTTTTCCCGAAGAAATGAGTAAAATTTTAAATAAGATTTTTTTTTTTAAATTTGGACATTTACTAATTTGGTGTCTTTTACAGTTTGGGCCCCCCCCCAAAAACCCGCAAAAAAAAACCTTTTTTGACAAATCAGGGAAAGAAAATTTTCAAAAAAAGAAAGAAAAGAGTATTTTTAAATAAGTTTTTTTTTAAAAACGAAACCCTTTTCTTTAGGGGCAACATGGGGAAAGAACAGGGGCTGCGCCCGATTTCCCGCCCTCTTTTAAAACCTGATATCAGGCCCCAGCCCCCCTTTATTTTTTTTTAAAAATTTTCCCCCCACGCCACTCCTGTGGGTTTATTATAAAAATGCCCAAATGGCATTTGTTTTGCGCCTTTTGGGGGGGGGGCCATTTATTTGCTTTGCTTTGGGATTTCTTTGGTGCCAAAATTAAAAGGTAGGGCCACTTTCAAATTTTTTTTACCCGAGCCAGAAAAGGGAAAGGTCGCCCAGCCGAGCCCTGGAAATTTTTCGCCCCGATTTAGGGCTAGCTGGAAAAGCCAAATTTATACATGTTTGCCCCCAAAAATTTAAAATTTTCAAAAAAGAAATGAGTAATTTTTTTAAAAAGATTTTTTTCAATAAAGGTTTTACCCAAAAGGGTTCTTTTTTAAAAGCTAGCATGTTTCCCAAAAAAAGGGAAAAAAAAATCACCTTTTTGGCCCCTCAAAAAAATTTGAAAGAAAAAGAAAATTTGAAATAAAAAATTTTTTAAATAGGACTTTTACTATTGGTTTTTTTTTTAAATAGCATCCCCCAAAACCAGTAAAAATTACCTTTTTGACAAATTTTAAAGACGAAATTAGGATTTGAAATAAGATTCCCCAAAAAAGGACTTTTGCTAATGTTTTTTTCTCAGAGGGGGCCCCAAAAAACTGAAAAAAAGAACTTTCGGCACTCAGAAAAAAGATGGGGAAAGATGCAGCCAGCAATAAAAAATCCCACATTGCTGTCATATTTCCTAAGCTTGTCTACCACCCCTCTCCCCCCCAAAACAATCAACAAGCTGTCCCCGCCAGGGTGCCAATGGGCAGTTTCCTTTCAGAACCCAATAAAAAAGGGGTTTCCACAAATTTTTTAAAAAAAACAAAAAGGGTGAAGCCCTTTTTTGATTTGACGTATGGGGCCCAGAATCTTAATGATGCTTAGGCAGCGACTGTGGATGACTGAGTTGAAGTAGAGGGAATGTGTATTTCACATTGTGAAGAAGACGTCTACATTTTTACAGCGGGACTTTTGGCAATCGGGACAACAAAATCGTCAGAGACCACATTTGATTCTTTTTGATAAATGTAAAACACCCCATGCTTTAGGGGAAAAGGATACGTTTTACAGTTATCACCCGCCACTTGCTGAATGTGCGTTCCGAGAAAACGCTGGTGTGGCAAAAAAAAATTTATTGCGGTGGGCAAGCCAGCCATTCATCCAGTTTGGACACCCATTTGGACAACAGCATACTTGAAGCGCGACCGCTGACATCCGGGTGCATCCACTGTGGAAAACCGCGGCAAGAGGCAAGGGGGAACCACCCCCGGGGACGGAGTCTGGGGGGCCCCCGTCTTCACGGGACCCCACCCAAAGAGGGACGGACTTACTGGGGACCCCCGGGTCGCTACCCCTACATGTTAGGACAGGAAAACAGGCGGGGGTAGACAGGAAATGGTAACTAAGAGCAAACACCACATCAGGCCAGGCGAACAGGAAGAAACACAGTGGGAACAGCGGTTACGGATGGGGTCACGGCAGGTCATCAAAACATGACAGCAATACGGGACGGGGATCACAGCAAGATACACGAACAGGCACGGGAGACGACAAAATTGGGGAAAAGAGCCTATGATACGGAACGGGACCACATCTCGGGGGTTTAAATCCAAGACAGGGCAACCAAGATGGATCAGCATGAACTGCAACAAACGAAATTTCAACAAAAAATGGACTCCCCCAGAGAAAAGGGGAGGAATTTCCCTCTTAAAGCCGGGGGTCATAGGTAAAAAGGAAGTAACGGGGACAAGTAACCTAAAAAGGGGCAAAAGCTGCCTCGCGCGTGCCCCGGGAGGCACAGTGCGCACACAGGACCCCAGGAACCAACAGGACAGGACAGACAAGTCCAAAGGGAAACGCCCCCCTGGGGGTCCAAAACTAGGAAAACGGCTCGGGGCGGACCATAGCTACAACGGCGCCTGTGCTGGACCATGACTGGGAAAACTCGTTTGGGGCCGGGACCAGAGCTAGGAAAACGACGCTCTGGCTGCCCAAAGGCAAGGCAACAGACGTTTTGGCGGGACCAGAGAGGCAGGGGATGCCTGGCTACCAAAGAGCAGGCAACAACGCTTGGGGCTGGCCCATACTGGGCATGGATCTCGGGGGCGGCCATGAGCTTTGGCAACGGACGCCGGTTTGACCATCACTTGGCAAGGGACCCTGGGCTGGATTGAGTTTAAAATGGAAGACACTCGGGGCGGGACATGAGTAGGTAATGGATAGACACTCTGGGTGGGACCATACCGCGGACAGACAACACTCTTGGGACCATGAGCCAGCGGCAGCGAACTCTGGGCTCCCAAACCCAACGGTAAAAACAGACACTCTGTCTACTGGCTCATGATTCCCCCAGAGTGTAGTTTTCCACTGGCTCATGGTTCACCCAGAGTGTCATACCCGTCCACGGCTCATGGTTCCCCCAAAGGTCTTCTGTTGCGGGCTCGGGGTTCCCCCAAAGGAGTCTGTTGCCCTGGCTCATGGTTCGCCCAGCAGCCCTCTCTGGGCAACCAAGCCAGCGGACGGGGTACTGACACTTGGGGCGAACCATGGCCAGGGGACAGGGAACTGACACCCCCGGGCAAAAAGAGCCAGCAAAGGGGATACTGACACTGGGGGCAAACCAGAGCCAGCGGACGGGGAACTGACACCGGGGGAAAACCCATAGCCACCCATTTTGGTACTGACACCTGGGCGAACCATGACCAGGGGACAGGGAATGACACCTGGAAAACCATGAGCTATTGGACGGGGACTGCACCGGGCGAACTGACCCAGCGGACGGGCAACACTCTGGGCAACCATGAGCCCCCGGGGAGGGGCGACACTCTGGGTGAACCATGAGTCAGCGGGACAGAAAACCCGCCTGGGCAAAACCCATGAGCCACGTACAGGGTATGACACTTGGTGAACCATTAGCCACAGACAGCAACATCTGGGGAACCAGAGCCGGGGACAGACAACTTCGGGGTGAACCATGACCAGCGGACAACAGAGACAACATGCAGCAGGTAACAGAAAAAAACCCGTGGGCGGGTCACCATGGGGGGATCCAAGGTCAGTCCTAACTGAACGGGGGGGGGGCACAACGCAAGTTAAAGCGCCGACCGCTGGCATGGGGTGGGATCCACTGTGGTCACCGCGGGCGAGAGGGTATAGGAGAGCCGGGGAGGGGATCTAAGGGGCCCCCCCCTCTTCCCCGAAGCCCCCGAACGATGTTTGGACTTAGCTGTGGGGACCCCAGGCGCAAACCCCCTGCCGTGGCTCCTGCGGTGACAGCCGAGGGCAGGATAGGAACACAGGCAGGGGTAGACAGGAAAATGGAAAGGGATGTATGGGGGGGAATGGTTTATGGAGAGCCTTGTATAAAGGTTGCAACTTAAAATGGATTCCGGGGAAATGGGAAGCCATAAAGGGTTTTGGCAAGGGGGAGGCGAGGGGAGCGGGGAGAGTTGAATCAAGGGCGCGGGTTTAAGGAGGATTGGAGGGGAGCGAGGGGGAGCTGGGGGCCACGGGAAAAGGGATGTTGCAATAGTCAGGCGGAGTAAGAGGGCTGGACCAGCATTTTGTCTTTCGAAGTTAAGGAATGAACGGGGATACGGGGGAATTTTTTTAGGTGAGCGGCAGGTGGAGGTGAGGGTTTGAATGTGGTTGGTTTGAAGCTTTTTAGTCAAGGGGGGATCCCAAAGGGAGCGGACTTGGGGGAGCGGTGAAATGTAGCCATTGACGTGATGAGAGATCAGGTGGGGGGGTGGAGTTTATGGTGGAAGATGGTGAATTCATTTTTTCCATGTTTAGCTTCAGAACGTGAGGGGAAAAAAGGGGGGAAAGGCAAAGACGCAGGATCCGGGAGAGTAGAGAATGACATCTGGGGGGGAGATTTGATTTTTTTGTCATCACTACAGATGATTGAAACCATGCGATGCTATTAGTTGACCCAGACCAAAAGTGAGATAGAAAAGAGGTTTGGGGGCCAGGACAGACCCGGGGGACCCAACAGAGAGAGGCCGGGGAGGAGGTGGGCGGGAGTGAAGACCTGAAGTCCGAGGGGGTCACAGCAGATACACTGACACAGGGCGCAGGAGATGACAAAACATATGGTCAGGAGCTCTGATGATACAGGAACTGGGCCAGCATCTCAGGGGTTAATCCAGAAAAACTGGCAGAGCTCAGAATGGCTCAGCAGAGGATGAACAAACAGCAATGCAACAAACAATGGACTTACCCAGAGCAAAGGGAGGAAATTCCACTTAAAAGGGCCCGGGGCTAGGGAAGAGGAAGTAGACGAGACAATAACCTATAAAGGGAGGAAGCTGTGGCGCGCGCGCCTTTGGAGGCCAAATGCGACACAAACCCCAAAAGCAACAAAAAGGGAAAAAGTACCAGTAAAGGACGAATGGGCGGGCCATGGCAGGGACCGCGGCGTGATCCTGACAACCCAGAAGTCGAATGGGTCCAGACCAAAGCCCAAAACATTGGGGTTGAGCCGCAAGTAGTCATGGATCATGGTCTTCCTATCTAACCTCAGGAGAACTAAGGTAGTCCCGGCCCCCAAAAGTGGACTAATTTGAGACTTATGGGCCCTAAAGAAACTTTTACTGCGTAAATTTAAAATTTGGGGCCCTGAGTATATTCCCCTATATATATTTCTTTACATTGGATTAGGCCTAAACAATTGATTGAGTTGAATTATTACAATATAGGATAAGCTTTAGATTTATTTAGGTTCCTGGTGGGGTCCCCCTTATAGGTTCGAGTGCTCCATGTGTTGCTAGGTAGTTTATTGATAGGGATTTTTTTATAGGGCTTGTATTTTGTTTATATTTTTTATTTTTTGGGTGTAATTAAAAGTTAAGTTTTAGAAATGGTGTGCCTGCCTGATTGCAACCAAGCACAGAGAGAGAGCAGTGTGTTCAGTTCAGAGACTAAACTCGAAATGGTGTTCAAAGGAAATACATACATACAAAATAGGCATGTGATTTTTGGGTGCCAATAATCTGTACACCCTCAGTGGTGACGTTTTTTTAACCCCATCTGTGTTTCAGATTGGAGGGGCCCCAAAAAATACAGGGAAACCTTAAAGTAAATGTGAAAATGGTGCGGCATGGCGATCACAAGTCCAGATCTTTTTTTTTTTTTTTTTTAGAAAACATCTTTTTTTTAAGGATTTTACAAATTACTGTGAACAAAAAAAAACAAACAAATATAGATAGAAGCAAAAAGTTAAGCATGGGCACTATTTTGTAAAATGCGACTCATTCACCATGTACAGCCCGCAAGGGCAAAAAGAAAGGAAAGAAGACAAAAATAGGAAATACATGGCTCAAATGAAAAGAGTCACACGGGAAATGCCATAAGTTCTGATAAAAAGGCACCAAAATGGCCCTGTAAAAAGGGCAATAAAAAAAAATAACAATAACACAAAAGGGGTGCATACAACATTAAGAAAGTTTTTTTGGGGATTAAATGGCAAGGAAAAAAAAAAAAACAAAAACAAAAGGGGGTTTTAGGGGGGGAGGTTCGAAGCCGCGCATCCTCACCAAAATATACAAAAGATAAAACCCCCTTTGGATTAAAAAACTTGAAACAAAATTCCCCACCACGGGCCCTAAGAGCGCTTTTTATGTGGCGCCCCTTAGGGTGAACCAAACTAAACACCCCCCGGTTGCCTGCCTTGGAGGACAAACCGGGTTAAAAATTTTGGTTTTTTTCACAAAAAATTTTGGAAAATACACTCCCAGGGAAAAAATTCAAATTTTTTCTTTTTAACTTAACACCATTTTTTAAGGGCCCAAACCACCCGAAACACCTTTCTTAGACTGGCTGGGAGCCACTTTTACAGGGACACAGCGCTTTCACTAAAAGAAAAAAAAGGACAATGGTTGGTTTTTAAAGTATAGGAATTGTAATAATAATTTAACTGGGCAATGGCCAACTTTTTTCCAATCTGAGTTTTAAAAAGAACCAAACACCCAAAAAAGGAATACTTTTAACATGTCCACATCATCAAAAATGGGACGGGGTTTCCCCAAAATTTTTGGGCATGCCTAGACGGTTAGGGCAAGAGGGGGGGGGGGGGGGGATATTAAACCCAAAATAAAACTGGAATGGGCAAAAACTGAAAAAAATATCCCTCCCTTTTTTCGTTCACTACATATTTACGTCAGCCCCCAACCTTGGGGAAATTTTTGATATATTTGCCGGGTACAAAATTTCTCCCATTTAAAATGAATGGACTCCTCAAATAAAATTTTTTCCC
Organism: Phyllomedusa bahiana; assembly: GCA_025379985.1. NCBI lineage: Eukaryota > Metazoa > Chordata > Amphibia > Anura > Hylidae > Phyllomedusa > Phyllomedusa bahiana. The sequence continues at coordinate 16,149 of JAODAL010043851.1, forward strand.
CCCGTACAAAGTGGACAAAGAGGCCACAGAAAGGGGGGGGTCACAAAATTTTTGTGGGGAAAGGTGCTCATATTGGTGATTTGGGTCTAAAAAGCCAAGGGGCTGCAAAAAAGCAAGAAAAGAGCTGAGGGGAGGTCATGCTTTGACAAAGTCCAAATGGTAAAAACCAATTTTTGTTTTTGGGGGTCAAAAATTGGAATCAGTGAGGCCTTTTTTACCAACCCCAAAAGAGGGGTTATCCCTACCTCCTGAAATTCGGGGGTCCCCCTATAGTGAGGGACCCACTAATTTTTTAAGGAAGAGACAAACCTTGTCCTGCACGCCTTCCAGGCCGCTATTGTATCCTTCAGAAGGAGACTACATTTTGCTATTCTTGGTAACACAGAAAATTTAACATGCAGTAAATTCAATAAACATCATGGCGAGGCCAACGCTGCCTCAATCAAGAAGTTAGAGTATCTGGAAGTATACAAGTCCAGATCTTGACATTTACCCGATCGAAACAGAGAAAAACGTAAAAATTTACTAAATTTTAACTTTTCTCGATCAGATCGATCAACACTAGTAAGCACCAAAGCAGAATTTCCACCAAGGGCGTTTTTAAGGCTGCAGGCCGACACTTAAGGCCTCGTTCACACGGCTTATTTGGGCACGGATTGGCGCCGTACTCCGTGCCGGATTTGCGCTTCAGTACGGCGCCAATCCGTCCCTGTCATTACGGTAATCCACTGCTCTCATAGAGAACAGTGGAATCCGTCGCTCCTCCCCGCTCGGCAAGTCCGCCGCGGGGGGAGAAAGTGACATGCACATTATTTAGCGCCGTAAACAATGCATTGTCTATGGGGCCGGGAGCGGCGCCCCGCCGCGCACCGGCCCCGCCCCCGTCCCGCCCCTTATTCAACGGCGGATTTGTGAGCTCAATACGGCTCACAAATCCGTCGGGAATAAGCCGTGTGAACACGGCCTAAGACTGTCCGGAAACTACCTGCTGAGAAGTGAATGTCAGTCATACCAGAAGGAACTTTATTAGAACTTTCTATTGGCTTAATCCTCCAACCACTGGACTACCTCAACAATGTCGCCTGCAGAACGAATTTGCCATTGGACTTCTCGTGTCCATCTATTTAGTTGTTGTGTTTTGCTTTGTTTTCCTTTTTGGTATTGCAGGTTCCAGAGTCATCATTGGATCCCCAGATGGACATTATTCCATAATGTCAAAGAAATATAGTGAAATCCTATGGATTTCAGACGGGGAGTGTATTGTTCCAGCTATGGATTCCAGTTGTCGCCATTCATATTACATGTGAATTTATGTTATGTTTAGATTTGCAATGTTTGATATATATTATGTTATTGTTTGCTGCCAAACTGTGCCTTTGTTTATAATTGTTTTTATGGTTATGTCTTATGTATGTGTGTATTGATCATCTGATCATAGCTGTATATCGGATCACTACTCCCTGCCATTTAATTGTTTTTAAGTATGTACTAATAAAGGGGAATATGTTTTAAGAAGACGGCTGCCGAATGGAGTCTGTTAAAGCGTGGTTTGCTGGACACTGCAGGAGCAGTAACTTTTGAAAAAGCCATGTCTTATGTATGTAACGGCCGGGATAGTGGATCCTCTGGACCACCGCAAGTGATGGTGTAAGCCACGTCAGGGAGCGGAGTCTAAGTAGGTCCCGGTATTCACCAGAGCCCGCCGCAAAGCGGGATGGACTTGCTGTGGCGGGAGTCTACCAGGTCGCTACCCCTAACGTGACTTGCTTGCGGTGGCAGCTGAGGTGTAGCGTGGTACAGAATCATCAGGCGTAGACGTAGTCAGGGACAGGCCGCAAGGTCAGGGCAGGCGGCAAGATTCGTGGTCAATAAACGTAGCAAGAAGGTCAGGGCAGGTGGCAAGGTACAGAGTCGAGAAACGTAGGCAAGAGTCAGGAACACGGCAGAGACTAATACACGGATAACGCTTTCTCTAGGGCACGGAGGCAACAAAGATTCAGCAGGGAAGTGACGTGGACACATACATTACATAGGGTCAGCGCCTGGCAATTATTCAATCACCGGCGTGCTGTCCCTTTAAATTCACATGAACGAGCGCGCGCTAGGGGGTGCGCATGCGCATTCCGGCCGGCAGGGGGAGAGCGCAGGACGGGAGCGTGGACAGGTAAGTGGATGAGACAGGTGCGCCCGCAAACCGTAGCCCGGTCAGCGGCGCCACCCGTGTTACTGATGGTAGCCTTTGTTACGTTGGTCCCAGCTCTCTGCAGGTCATTCGCTAGGTCCCCCCACCCTGTGGTTCTGGGATTTTTGCTCACTGTTCTTGTGATCATTTTGACCCCACAGGTGAGATCTTGCGTGGAACCCCAGATGGAGGGAAATTATCAGTGGTCTTGTATGTCTTCCATTCTCTAATTATTGCTCCCACAGTTGATTTCTTCACACCAAGCTGCTTGCCTATTGCAGATTCAAGAAAAACAGGAAGGTCCCAAAGAAGACTTGTGTATTCCAGTGCAGGTAAAAAAAAAAAAAAAATCAGCTTTATTACAAAAAAACAACATTTTTAATGCCTGTTATATGCTCTGATATACGTTTTTAGAGTTGTCTTGTAGTGCATCCTATGTATATCTTAGTACAAACTGTACATTCAATAGCATAAACTGCGTGATGAGGGTTACAACTTAAAAAACTTTTTATGTTATACTGTTTTGTATTGTCTGCATTGTTTCTTTTAGTCGTATATTTACAAATTGTGCATCTTGTACCCCCACACTGATATGAACCCTGTTGGGATAACCACGTTTTTCCATTGTCTGATTCAACATACATACTCGGGGATATATAGCTTTCAATGATTCTATTTTTGTAAGGTACACATTGTACACTATCATCTAATATTTGCGCTAACAATGGATCTTGTCTTAAAATTGGTATACATCGGTTTAATATTTGTTTAACCTTATAGAAATCTTTACTTAATGCTGTAACAAATGTTGCAGCATTAAAATTTGATTTAACATTTTTGTCTATTTTTGTGCCGTCCATACATAAATTTGTAACGTATTTGAACAATTCTCTTTTAGTAAATATCTGACTAAAAGAAACAACTTTGTCAATGCAGACAATACAAAACAGTAAAACATAAAAAGTTTTTTTAAATTGTAACCCTCATCACGCAGTTCATGCTATTGAATGTACAGTTTGTACTAAGATATTCATAGGATGTACTACAAGACAAATAAAAATACGTATATCACAGCATATAACAGGCATTAAAAATACCGTATATACTCGAGTATAAGCCGACCCGAGTATAAGCCGAGGGTCCTACTTTTGCCACAAAAAACGTGAAAACTTATTTTCTCGAGTATAAGCCTAGGGTAGAAAATGCAGCGGCTACTGGTAAATTTTCAAAATAAAAATGGATACCAATAAAATTACATAGGCAGTTTAATGTCCCCCATAGGCAGTTATAGGCAGGTATATTGCCCCATAGGCAGCTATAGGCAGGTATATGTCCCAAAAGGCACGTATATGTCCCAATACGCAGGTATATGGCCTCATAGGGCCATAGGCATGTAATAGGCAGTCCCCTATAAGCAGATTATAGGCAGGTATATGGCCCCATAGGCAGGTATATGGCAGGCTGTAGGCAGGTATAGGGCAGGCTGTAGGCAGGTATAGGGCAGGCTGTAGGCATGTATAGGGCAAGTATAGGGCAGGCTGTAGGCAGGTATATGGCAGGTATAGGGCAGCTGTAGCAGGTATAGGGCAGGTAAGGGCAGGATTTAGGCCGGTATATGGCAGGGATAGGGCAGGCTGGGGGGCAAGTATAGGCAGCTGTAGCAGTATAGGCAGGCTGTAGGCAGGTATAGGCAGGCTGTAGGCAGGTATAGGGCAGCGTAGGCAGGTTAGGGCAGGTATAGGCAGGCTGTAGAAGGATGGGGCAGGCTGTAGGCAGGTATAGGGCAGGCTGTGGGCAGGTATAGGGCAGGCTGAAGGCAGGTATATGGCAGGTATAGGGCAGGTATATGGCAGGTATACGGCAGGCTGTAGGCAGGTATATGGCAGGTATAGGGCAGGTATATGGCAGGTATTTGGCAGGCTGTAGGCAGGTATATGGCAGGTATAGGGCAGGCTGTAGGCAGGTATAGGGCAGGCTGTAGGCAGTTTAAAAAATTAAAAAAACAACCACTTACCTGGCTCCCCGCTGCTCCGTCTCCCCTCCCCCGTTTCCCGCCTCCTCGCTGTCCGGCTCCCGCGCGCCCCTCCTGCATCTTCTCGGCACAGGCGGGTGATATCATCAGGCCGCACACGCAGCGTGATGACACACGCTGCCTGTGCCGGAAACTCCGGACAGCCGCGAGTCTGCGGCTGCCCGGAGGCCACTGCGGAGCAGGGAGCGCTCGCTCCGGAGGAGTCGCATATAGGTGAAGGGATCACTGACAGTGCCCGGACACTGTGCGCTCACTCGGCCTTCAGTTATATGCGCTCCCTGAGGAGTCGCATATAACTGAAGTGTCCCTGCCGGTGCTCGGGCCATCGCAGCGCCCGCGCGCCGACAGTGACTCGAGTATAAGCCGAGGGGAGATTTTTCAGCACATTTTTTGTGCTGAAAAATCGCCACTCGGCTTATTCTCGAGTATATACGGTAAACAAGTGTTTAAATCAGGAGCTGTGAGACACTTTGTTGAGGAACATCAGGGAGATCTTAAAGGGGTTGCATCATTTCATTAAATGGTCTTCAGAATAAGGGAACAGTGAAAACAAGCAACTTTGCAAATGGATGTCATTAGCAAAGCTGTCTTGTTTTCACAGTCGCCTTATCTTCGTTTGTTTAAAAAACTGGTTCCCCAGTGCCGGTCGGATCCCTCCTCCTTACATTCATTCGCTGACAGCCCTAATAATTTACATTCTGTCTGGGGCCCCTGGTCGTATTCACGGAGCACGCAAACCTGCCTCTCTCACTCAGAATAAAAGGGGTGGGAACATTTCACTTTGCACAGCCAGAAAAACACACTAATACTGGCAGTTTCTTACAATCAGAAAACCAGCAGAATTGTGCCTTGGTCCTAATGCTTCTGCGTGTAAGGGGCCGGCAACAATTTCACTCTAAAACAGCTAGCAGCTCCTCAGTGACAACTGCAGATGCTTCTACAATCAGAAAACAGTAGAATTTGCCTCGATGCCTAATTTCTCCTGTGTAGAAGGGAGAAAGGATCTGTCTCTGGAGGAGTTCATAGAAGACTGGATCAACTGTAAGAAACCTCCACTGTGAGAGGAGAAGAGATCAGTCTCTGAGTTCATAGAAGACTGTCCCAGACTGAATTTTCAGGCCTGTGGTATGTAAACAGCTCTTACAAAAATAAGACTGCAAAAGCAAAGGAATGACACAGTGCCATGTGGGGGTGGGTTGAACACACTGACTCGAGAGCGAGCATGAACAGTGAAGGGGGGTTGAGGTCATCCCCCTTCAGTTAAGAAACGCCCAGCTCGGAGGGGAAGAAACACCCTTGGATTTCAGGAACTGAGAAAATCAATCTACAAGATAGCAGCCGAACTGATGAAGTGATACATCCCATTTACCCCCTTAACTCCCTTGGGCGTATCAGTACGTCCCAGGGCCACTTCGGGGCTTTGCTGGGGGATCGCTCCGCGACCCCCCCGCACCGCCGCCGGGTGTTAGCGGCAAATCGCCGCTAACCCCCGGCAGTAACAGCGCCGGCGGTGGCTCTGCCCGCTGGCGCTGTTTTACCCATCAGGCGCCGCGGCAAAGATGGCCGCGGCGTCTGAATGAACGCCAATCGGTGCCGCTGCGCCGATCCGATGACCGGGCGTGGTGGTGGGGAGCCTTTTGAAGGCTCCCGCCACTTACCCTGGCCGATTTGCCCCACTTCCGTCCGCAGACAGGAAGTGGGGAAACCGCCATGTTAATACAACCTAATGCATTGCATTGGCAATGCATTAGGTTGTATTAACAATCGCGCCACCTAGTGGTCAAGTACCATAGGTGGCCTCAATGTTACAGTAAAAAAAATTTTTAAAAATTAAGTTTTAAAGTACAAAAAAAAAAGTATTAAAAGTTCAAATCACCCCACTTTCACCATTTTACAAATAAAATAATTAAAATAATAAAAAGTTACACATAATTTGGTATCGCCGCGTCCGAAAAAGTCCGATCTATAAAAATATAACATCATTTATCCCGTACGCTGAACACCGTAGAAGAAAAAAATTCCAAACGCCAAAATTGCGTTTTTTGGTCATTTTACATCACTCTAAAATTGGAATAAAAATGATCAAAAAAGTCGCATGCATTCCAAACTGCTAGCGATAAAAAGTACACTTCAGCCCACAAAAAATGCCCCCTCACTGACGTCCGTAGGTGTTAGTACAAAAAAGTTATTGGTCGCACAAAATGGCACCATGGCGCAAATTTAAAAAAGAGAAAATGTTTGGAATTTTTTTACGGTACCAAAATATAACGGAAACCCTACATGTTTGGTATTGCCGGATGCGTAACAACCTGTAGAATACAGATAACACATTATATTTACCGAAGATTGAACGCCGTAAAAGCAAAACTCCCGCAAACATGGCAAAAATACATTTTTTTTTCACAATTTGTCCCACTTGGAATTTTTTTGCGGTTTCCCAGTATATTCTATAGTATAGCGAATAACACCATTAGAAAGTACATCTTGTCCCGCAAAATAAAAGCCCTCATGTGTCTATGTAGGTCGAAAAATAAAAAAGTTATGGCTTTCAGAAGGCGAGGAGGGAAAAACTAACGTGTCACCAAAAAAAAAGCCTGGTCCTTAAGGGGTTAAATACTTTACATGCTATGGAATAGAAATGGTTAAAAAAAAACAGAGAGGAGGTGATTGGGATCAAAAAGTCAAAGAGAGGCATTTTGGATTTTAAATCTAAACACACGTTTACTGAATGGGCTAAATGTGCGTAATGATTTACTGTATATATATTAATAATAAAAAAATAAGTTGATATAGAGGTGGTTGATGATACCAATATGAGATGTAATGTCTATTCAGTGTATTTTACTTGGTTTTTAGATTGTTTTTAAGGAATCAAGGTGTGTGAAGAGAGGGGCCGTGTTGAACCTTTGTGGTTAGAAACGCGTAGCCTGCGAGCACACACCAAGTGTGGACCTGTTGTTTTTTGTAATAAAGCTGAATTTTTTTTATTCTTTTGGGACTTCTTGGATTACGTTTGCTGCATGCGGGCAGCAGGTTCCAAGTGCAGCTCCAGCATTCGGAAGGGTGTGGTGAGAGGAGGAAAGATCGCTAAGCCGGACAGTTTGCCTCAGCAGGATCCGAAGGGGAGAGCTATGCTTGTGAAGCTGGACATCCAGCGAATGCTCAGTTGAATACCCAGCACACGGAGGATCCTGAGCGAATACAGCAGCCGACACAGTGTTTAATGGAGGGCGTGCAAGGAGATGCCAGGCTATCCAGATTACTGCACAAGATTATATAATTTGGAAGTTTTGGGCCGGTGAGTGGAATGGTGTATTTCTTTTCATATTATTATATTGCAGATTCAGTCTTCCCAGCCTGGTGCAAGGTTACAATTTAGTTTCTAGTGTCCTTTGACAGCTCTTTGGTCTTCACCATAGTGGAGTTTGGAGTGTGACTGTTTGACATTGTGGACAGATGTCTTTTATACTGATAACAAGTTCAAACAGGTGCCATTACTACAGGTAATGAGAGGAGGACAGAGGAGCCTCTTAAAGAAGAAGTTACAGGTCTGTGAGAGTCAGAAATCGTGCTTGTTTGTAGGGGACCAAATACTTATTTTCCACCATAATTTGCAAATAAATTATTTCCAGATCAGACAATGTGATTTTCTGGATTTGTTTTCTCATTTTGTCTCTCATAGTTGAGGTCGACCTATGATGTCAATTACAGGCCTCTCTCATCTTTTTAAGTGGGAGAATCTGCACAATTGGTGGCTGACTAAATACTTTTTTTCCCCACTGTATGTTACCTCTAATTTAGGAGGGTGTGGTGTTTGGTGTCCTGCCTTCAACACATGACTATTAGGCCATGTTCACACGGCTTAATTGCGGGACGTAATTACGCCCCGCAATTACGCCGTGTGGACGGGGGCGGGGCGGGAGCGGGGGAGTGAGCGGGGGGCCGACACTTCGCCGGCCCATAGCAATCACTGCTAGCGGCGCATATACGCCGCTAGAAAGTGACATGTCAATTATCTCCCCGCCCGGCGGCTTCGCCAGGCGGGGAGAGGAGACGTAATCCATAGTTCTCTATGAGAACTGTGAATTACCGTAATGAATGGGCCGTTTTCGGCCCGTAATTGGCGCACTTCGGCGCGTAATTACGGACCGAAATATGGCCCGTGTGAACATGGCCTTACTGTTAAGAGGATCCAGGAAGTGAAGACTAACAGAAGAGACAGAAAGCAAAAGCTGCAGGAATGCTGGGAGTAGTAGCTGCTCTGCTGGGTGTTATCATCATTTTTCTGCTGATATTATTGGGAGTAACCTGGTATAAATCCTCAAAAGCGGAGTACCCACCGGGGATCGCAAATCCAGCAGTACTTCGGAAAACGCATATATTTTACACCTACATGCTCATCCTGGTGAGTCCAAGTCATGAGTCTTAGATCAAGAGATTCTTATTTGTGTTGCTTCTTTTTTTTTTCCATTATATCACAAATCTCTGAATGCTGGTTGTGGCCCTATCTACACAGTGTTTTCACTGCACTTTCCTGCTGCAACCAGATTTTACATTGTATTAAATGGAATTTAATAAAATTCAATTTGCATAACAGAGAACCCTCATAATGTTCAGGATGAAGGAGATACACTCATACTATTTAGGACTGGATTTGCCACAGTTTACATCATTGACTGTAGTAGATAAAACCACAGCAGGTGCCATGGTGGGCTGGGGGTGCATGTGTCCGGAGGATGGGGGGGCTGTCCACATGTCTCTCTGTCCTAATCAGGGTTTTTATATGAAAGAGATAGAGGACTAAGAAACAAGTAAAAGAATTGTAAAAGCAATTCCATAGACAAAGACTAAATGTATTATTTCCAAAACCGATACTATTACTAAGGCAAAATCCTGTTAGAAGTTTAAGTTGTCTTTGCTACAATTTTATCACGGACAATGACAATGTTTCCTTTCCCATAAATTATTCTTACTGAAGTCTACAATAAATGTTGTCATGTCATAATTTCTTTAAGTCAAGAGTATTAAGCAGCCACAGTGGTATCGCCAGGAGTAGAGGGGTGCTGTCAACATGCTTCCTTCTTGTTTTAATAAAGGAGTAAAGGAAGAAGAAAGTAAATTCATCCCCAGATTAAGGAATGCTTAGCTGTCTGTTATCCAGGCTGCTTATATCAGGAATAGACATCACATGCCGAGTTTCGGAACTTTTTTTTTTACATTATTTAGATTTTCAAAAAGAGTTTTGGATTTCCTATCCCCATATACAGTAATTTATAAAATAAGTGGTCACCCCTCCCTCATTTTTAGAAATAAGCAAATATATACAATTCATCAACCTTTCTAATGTTTTGGGAATTATTTGCTTATCTATCTATTTATCTATCCATCTATTTATTTTGTACTTTTGCCCCTGGCAGTCACTGTGTATATAGTTAGTGCATACATTGCTCCTCTCTGGGATCCGTGCCTCTCAGTCAGAACAGTAAAAAACCAAAAGTTGTTCAGTGATCTTATCTATTGGGAGAAGGTAGCAATAAATACATGTGGTTCCATCCTGGCACGACTATCTTTGTAATGCCCACACAAATCAGGACCATGTGCATATATGGCCATCTATTTTCTAAGTGGCTGCTATAAGGGGTCAGGTGATATGGGACTCAAAGGTGGGATTGTGCCCCCCACCAATTTATTTGCCTTGTCCTCCACCAACCTGTCTTTTTTAGTGTTAGGGACCGTCTACACAGCATGGTAATTCAGTTGCTTTTTTGCAGCAGATTTGGTTTTTCACCTCAAAAGAAACTCTGAGCTGTAGTCTTCACAATTTGGATTTTCTGAGGTTGGATTTCAAATTAGAAAACCGTGTCCAAAAACTTGGAACGTGCATTCTTACACAGGATTTCTGCGGGGAAATGTACTGTTCAATGTCAATAGGTAGAGATGGGCGAATTTCCCGAAATTCCCCGGTTTCTTCATTCGCCAAATTTTCTCCTGCAAAAAAAACTTTCGTTCCGAATTACTTCGGCCGAATCCGTTAAAAAACAGCTATTTCCGGCTGCACAGAGCCTGCAAGGTCCCTGTAGAACTTGTGCCTGCTTAAAAAAACAGAGGGAGCTTGGTTTGGTCTTATACAATGTTGGTTTTAGTATGCACGCACATGACTCCGCCGCTCTTAGAATCGCTTCACTATAAATTCCCTGAGCACTTAAGAGGGCAAACTGACCAAAAAACTAAGCGGGAATTTGCCTGATAAATCATGCCCAAAAAAGGGAAAAAAAAAGCTGAAGCTCAGGTGCAACATTAGTGACAGAGTTTTGGGGGTGACGGCGGCAGCCCCACAGCAGGAAACAGCATTGGGGACAAAGACATTCTGGAGGTGGCAAAAAACAGGAGTAGGCCACAGAGTGGGAAATGACAGAGTGTGGAGGGCACGGCAGCAACACATGAGGTCAGACAGTGCACAATGACAGAGTGTTAGGGCACGGGATCACCACAGCACAGCATTAGGCAGACAGGGCACAATGACACTTGTAGGTCCAGCAGCAGCCACACAGTACATGAGGGCAGACAGTGGGACAATGACACAGTGTTTAGGTCACGCAGCAGCCACACACACATGAGTCAACTGGCACAATGACAAGTGTTAAGTCACAGCAGCAGCCAAAAGCAGCAGCGAGGCAGACAGGGCAAAATGACACAGTTTTGGGGGTCAGGGCACAGCACAAGGTCGGGCGTGGCACAATACATTCTGGGGGTGGCAAAAACAGGAGAGGCCCAGAGTGGACAATGACACAGTGTTAGGTCCAGCACAGCCCAGCGCAGCATGAGGTCAAAAAGTGGCACAATGACACATGGGGAGGTCATGGGCGCAGCCACAGCAGCAGCATGAGGTCAGACAGTGGCACAATGACACATTTGGGAGGTCACGCACAGCCACAGCAGCAGCATGATCAGCGTGGCACAATCACTCGGGAAGGGGGAAAAAACGGGAGTAGGCCTCAGAGTGGACAATGACACAGTGTGGAGGTCACGGGCCCACAGCAGCAGCAGAGGTCGACAGGCACAATCACATTCGGGAGGTGCAAAAACAGATAGGCCACAGAGGGGGAAAAATGACACAGTGGTGGGTCACGGCACAGCCCAGGAGCACAGGGGTCAGACAGTGGACAATCACATTCGGAGGTGGCAAAAACAGGAGTGGGCCACAGAGTGGACAATGACACATGGTAGACCCCAAAGCACAGCCACAGCAGCAAAAATGAGGTCAGATAGGGGGCACAATCACATTCTGGAGGGGGGCAAAAACGGGATAGCCACAAGGGGGGACAATGACACATGTGTAGGCACGGCAGCACCACAGGAGCGCATGAGGTCAAAAAGTGGCAAAATGAAACGGGTTTTCACGGCACACATGAGGTCAGGCAGGGGGCACAATGACATTCTGGGGTGGAAAAAACAGGATAGGCCACAGAGTGGGACAATACACAGTGTGTGGTAAACGGCACAGCCACAAGCAGCTTTTGGGTCAGACAGGGCACAATACACGTGTGGAGGTCACGGCCGCCACAGCAGCACAGGGGTCAGACAGTGGCACAATGACCCTGGTAAAGATGGTTGTTGGCAGAGGAGAAACGTCAGCAGTTTGGGGGGGGGATCAGGCGGTGGGGCATCAGAATATGGCTGAGGCAGGTAGTTTGAACCCAAAAACTCATTTCTCACAGTTTTGGGTGAGGCGTCATGCTATGTATCTGACGCCTAAGCATTGGGTGTGGAAATCCTCCCCGATCCACGCCTGATTCACTTGACAAAGGCAGTCGTTCCACTTTCCCGGGGGACAAGGGGGTTTCCCCTTTGGGGCAACGATCCCCCCCCGCACTGAACACCCATCGACCCACACTACGGGCCGGGCAGGACAGCTTCTCCACTGCAAACTCGGAAAATTTTGGCCCCCCCCCATTTTGGCTGCCAAGTAGTCCAGGGGGATCTTCTAAACGGGGTGGGCAGAGTGCGGCCAAGTAGGCCACCCCCTGTTTTTTCGGGGACTGCTCCGGGTCCTCGATGCTGCTGCTGGCACCCCCTCCTCACTAGCGGGTGAAGGAAGCTCCATCATGACTCCAACTTAGGTTACTGCTGATGGAGCGGGTACTGCTCCTCCCCCCCACCTCCCCCAGCGCCAGGGCATATACGTGAGCGCTGAAAAAAACCCCCCGGCAACCTTCAGAGGGGGGACGATGCCGCACATAGGCAGGGCCAACTATTACGGAGGTTTTCCCCCTATAGTATTTGATTTGCCCCCTCTCAATAGCTGGGAAAAAGGCTCCCATTTTGGACCGGTAGCGAGGGTCCAATAGGGTGGGAGCCAGAATCATCCCTCTGCCGGATGCTGACTATTGGGCTGTCACTACCAGCAAATAACATGCTGGGGGCCATCTGCAAAAGTGACCCCGGGGGGGGCTCCCTGCCCCCCATTTAACTGTATACGCCAGGGTGCTTGGGGGGTCACTCCCTCGTTTTCCTCACTCCATCCCCCTCCTCCAGCCTTCCCCCTCCTCCTTGCCCGGGAAAAATCCACTCATTTCACCAACAATGCTTCTGCCCAATGTCCCTCCTCCTCCCCTCTATTTCAGTCCCCCCGGACTCATGTGGCCACGAGTTTACCCGCCACGTCTCCACCCCCGCCCAGACAGTTTTTCAGCATCTGTTCCAGGACATGAACATGGGATGAGTTATTCATCCCGTAGTCCTGGCACTGACAAATAACGTCCCCTCCTCGAATGGCCTAAAAAAAGGGCAGGTGTCACGCATGACTCCCATGGCTGACATCAAATTACACAGGGGGTACCCTGTCCGCCGGGACATCAAAAAATCTTAAGGGCCTTTTCTCTGTTCATACAGTCGTCCAACATTTTGCAGGGGGAAATTTCCCAAGGGGTGGAAACATACAATCAGAGTGTGTTGGGGAGGCCGTTCTGCCCTGCAACTCAGGAGGGTGTTCCTGGTTTTGTACGAAGGATAAAGTAGCACATTTCCGGGGCCATTTTTAAGAATTTTTCAAAGATCGGGGGGAAAAAGTCCTTCGGGAAACCCTTTTTCACAACCAGATTTGAACACGAAACCCAGGGCAGGGCGCAGGGACCATCCCTCCTCGGTGCAGCGCGGACACCATGTTCCTCCCATTGTCCCCCCAGGGTTTCCCGATTTGCAGTTGGCGCGGAGAAACCACACAGATTTTTTGCTGCTTAACGCGGGCAGCCCCCCCGGTGACTTTTTTTCATTCGCCGGGGCAACCAGGTTAGAACAGCGGGACACCACTTCCCCACACATGTGGTATGAGGAGCGTATTTTGGGGAGGCGAAAAGGGGGTGGAGGAAAAAAGGGGCGTACTTTGGGGCGCAGGAGCAGCAGTTTGCAACGGGAGGAAAACGCGTCTCCGCCCAAAATTTTTTTGGGTCCTGGGCCGGAAGCCTTTTCACCCAGTGGGCCTTTAAAAGGACATGTACGGCCCGACCAAATTACGCTCCAGATTCCGCGCTGCCCACCTTTGGGAAAAAACCGATAAGCTAAGACTGGGCCCCCCTTCTTTCTACTATTTATAATGCTGGTACTGCCTTTTTGGAAAAAAAATTAGGGGTTGGAACTCTGCATCTGCTCGGCACAAGCCATTTTTCTCTGAATGGGCAGGTCCACCCTTTTGGAAAGGGGGGGACTGCAGTACTAGCAACTTTGGGCAGGAGCACGGTCAGCTGCTGCACCTTTGGAGGTTTTTTCGCATCTGTTGTCTCTTTGCAAAACCCCCGCGAACGACTGCTGGGGCCATAGTAGCGAGGAGCAGGGCATCTGGACCGGGAAAATGATGTCAAAAAGAAACAGCTCCCTTCTGCAGAGGGGTGGGCCTTGACCCGGGGTGCAAGGCATGCGTGCCACTGGGCGCTGCTGCTGCTGCTGTGCGCGGCGGGAGGAGGACCACCACACTGGCCACTTTTCTCCCAGGACCATGGTTTACGCTGCATGTGTTGACGCAGGCCCGGGGGCCAACGTTAGCTCCCTGGCCACGCTTCACTTCTCTTACAGATTCACAAAAACCCATATTTGGGTCCTCCAGCTTTGCAAAGAAATGCCACACCCCCGATACGGGTTTTTACCGCCAACCTCCCCCACAGAGTGACTACTGCCGCCACTGCCTTGCTGACCCCTGGCCCTACCTGTTTGACCGCGAACGGGGTTTTTTACCCCTGGCCGCTTGGCTTCCGACCTCACACGTGCTATCCTCTGACCCCACGGCCACACAACCCATTTGCCCGGCTGCCTCTGCCCGAGCGCAAGCGACGCCTCTTCTCCTGACGATGTGAACCCTTGCCTCCCTGGTTTTCCCCAATGCGGTCGGCTAATATCATCTATTTTGGTTTTTTATCGCACTGCTGTCCCATCACCGGGCTTGGTATGCAGAGGCTGACCCCTCACAACAGACCTCCCCTGCCACTTTCAACATCTATACTTTGCCGCCAAACCCAAGAAGCAGGGGATATTGGCCCCATTTTTTCCTCTGCCAAGTAGCTGCTACGCCCTCCTCAAATTGTTCATCCTTGCTATATAGTGGCGCTGAGCCCAGACCCCGATAGTACATCTCTGGCGAGGGGAAAAGGATGGGACAGAGGCGGGTTTTGGGGAAGGGGGGGCCGCGCCAGCTCCCGGCCATGCAAATAAGGGGTTTTGTCCCCGACTTCCCACCCCCTTCTTGGTGGTTTTCAATTCATCTGGGAGGAATGGATACCTATCAACCAACAAAACCATGGGGTTTTCGAACAACACACGGCCGCTAATGACATGGCAGTTTTGGCCCCCGATGACCCCTGCGCGACGTCCCCTTGCGTGCTGGACCGGCCGCTCTGGGAATGTTTGTGCCACTGCCACCCAGTGAAGAGCCCGCCACCCTCGTCTGACATACTGTTTGTTCATAAGTACAGACACGTTTGATGAAGATACTGTAAGATAAATACCACCCTGTATTTTTACGCCACATGAACCCACAAGAAGCTTGGGCAACCCTTGGATATAAATTGCCTCCCAAAGGGGAGGGAAAAAAGACTTGAGTGCCGTTTAAAAACCGTGATTTTACTGAATATAAAAGCCAAACAGGCTTAATAACCTTCGAAATTTAATTATCTACGAATTTCTTTTTCGGGAAAACAAAGTTTCTTTTTACTGAGTACAACTGCAAACAAAACCCTTTAAAAACCTCTGATTAAAATTTGGAAAAGAATTGACACCGGAAAAACTAGCTTTGTAGGGTGTTACAAATTTCATGTTTTCTACGCTACCAACAAAGAAAAAATTTTATTAATTTCGCTTGTTTTAATTTTTGCTACAGGAAAATTGTTTTTTTGGCGTTTAAAAAGACGGTCACTTTTTGTCACCACAGCCAAAAACAATGCTTAATTAACCCCTGGATGTAAATGCGCAAAAGAATTGAGGCACCGGGAAACTACTAGCTTTGTACGTGTTAAAATGCTGTTTTCTACGCTACACACAAGAAAAAAATTTGTAATTAACCTTCCCTTGGAATTAGGCAAAAGGAAAAATTTTTTTTTTTGGCGGTGAAAAAACGGTTTTTGGAGCCCCCAACAGCAACAAACAACGTTTAAATTTAAACCCCGGGATGAAATTGCGCAAAAAAATGAGCAGCGGAAACTACTAGCTTTGTAACGTTTTACAAGCGTTTTTTTCTACGCTACACAACAAGAGAAAAATTGAAAATTAACCTTCGCTTTGAATTATGCTACGGGAAAATTTTATTTTTGGGTGAAAAAGAGGGTTTCCTTGGGAGTTACCACGCAAAAAAAACAACGTTTAAATAACCCCGGAGTAAATTGCGCAAAAGAATTGAGCAGCCAAAAATGAAGTGGTATTTGTATTAAAAAAAACCGTTTCTTTAAATAAATACAACGAACTGACTTAGATGCCCCGGGATATTAAATGTCGTGAGCAGATAGATTAACAGTATTGCGCTGCATGGGCCGCACCTGGGCTTCAATCCAATACCCCCAAAAATCAGAAATAGAACATTAAGAGAAGCTCCCCTGAACAAGCTGAGACACCCCAAAAAACGCTGAAAAAAAATCATTTCTTCAGAAACAATCACCGCGGCAGCCCCTTTCCCGACATACAGTGAGAGGGGAGAGCTCCCGCGCCCCCCCGACTTTTTTAAGGGGTTTAGTCACAGAATCCCACCGTCTCCGATTGGCTTCATCTCGCACATGTCACGGGGCTATCCCCTTCTCCCCCAGAGTGCTTTGCCCCATGTAGCGCATGTGCTCGCAGCCATTTTAACAACAAAAGCACACTTCGTTCACCCCGAATACCCCAAACTTGACTTCGTTCAGAACCGAAGTTTTTCCTGAAATTCAAACGAATTCCACTTTTTAGAATCGAATTTTCCCCCTCTCTATATAGGCCGAATTAAAACATTGACCATAAAACCAAACAAAAACACATGCCAAAAACTGAAAAATCAATTGTAGAATCCGACCACTATTTTACAATTGCCGGTGGATGCGCCTTACGATTAGGAACTGGGGTTAGTACAGGCTCTTTGGAGGATTTTAGCATCTACTGAAACCAATAATTCTCAAAACCAATGGCGCAATGTGACCCTGTGTAACCGAAGGAAACTGAGGGTTTTAACAATGGGTTTCCTGATAAACAATTGTGGGGGACACCTGGATATAGCTGTTCCTAAGGTAATTTTTCTAATGTTTTTTTTTATTTACTCTATAGGGGGGATTTGTTAATAAAATCAAGTTTGGGCAGTACAGGGTTTTTCACTTTTCAAAAAAATACTTCTGCCAAAGCAAAGGAGAACCAGGGGTCTTTAAGAAGGACCACAATTTTAAGAGTTTCCCGTAGGGTCTACCAGCCCCATCTCCATCCGCTGGGGCAGAAAAGAGTCATTCTTCCATGGGGGAGGATTCAGTTTGGGAAACATTGTAAACGGTCAACCTTGTGGTTTCAATGTAGGGCCATACAGAGAACACCCTGACACGTCTGAACTCCTACAGGAAAAAAGGGGAGCACTCACACGCTTTATTTTCAACACCTACCAA
>JAODAL010043852.1:0-33455 GCA_025379985.1 Phyllomedusa bahiana
GGGCGGGCAGGTTGCGCGTCAGGCAGCCCGGGCAGCCAGCCCGTTTATAGTGTGGCCGGGGTTAAATTTAGCAGGGTGGCAGCAGTGCCCCGTTCAAAAGCCCCAAAAGGCCACGGGGTAGACCACCCGCTTCCCAGGACCAAAAAAGTAAAAGGCCACAGGGGTTCACCCAGGGTAGAGGCCCGGTATTAGTCACCGGAGGTAAAAACACCTTTCCGGCCCGTGGGCAGTTTTTTGCCAAGACACCCGGGGGAGCCAAAAACGGGTATAAGTTGAATCTGTGGGCAGAAAGTGTTGCGGGCCAAAGGGGGCTTAACCCTTTGGGG
The DNA here is from genome assembly GCA_025379985.1 of Phyllomedusa bahiana. Classification (NCBI taxonomy): domain Eukaryota; kingdom Metazoa; phylum Chordata; class Amphibia; order Anura; family Hylidae; genus Phyllomedusa; species Phyllomedusa bahiana. The sequence goes on from JAODAL010043852.1 coordinate 327, forward strand.
GCCATGGTTTTTTGCGTCAAACATGCAACCCTCACCCCTCCAGGGGAGCCCGAAATAAGTAGGTCCCCCGGTTTTTACCCGAGACCGCCGCCCCAAAACGGAATGTACTTGCTGCGGCTGGGTCTACCAGGTCGCTTCCCCCTTTACGTGACTTGCCTTGCGGAGGCAGCTGAGGGGTAGCGTGGTACAAAAACGTAAGGCAAGGGTCGTAGTCGGGGACAGGCGGAAAGGGCAGGGGCGGGCGGCAAGGTTTGTGGTTTGAGGACAAGGGGGAAAAGGTCAGGGGCAGGCCGGGAAGATTTTGGTCAAGGGACGGAGGCAAATGGTACCCGGGACACGGGATCAGAACAAGACTTTCCCGGAACGGGTTTCTAGTGGCCCAATGGCCTAAAGATCCCGGCCCCCCTGGGCCCCAGGAAAAGGGCAAAGGGTTTAAAAAGGGGCCCCCCGACCGGGGAATGGGGAAATTTTCCCGGGGGACTGACCCTTTTTAAATTTTAAAGGGGCCTTTGGGAAGCAGAGACACAGGTTTTTTTTAAAAGGGGCCCCTGGCTGGGGTAAGTTTGGAGCCCAGGGGCGCCCGCGGCCCGGGGCATGTGGATCGCGGGGGGCCCCCCTAGCCCGCGGGGGACGGATGCCCCCGCCCAAACCCGAGAGGGGGTAAGGGGGAAAAAGTGACAGGGGTTAGTCATCCCCCTCACGTAAACCCCTGCCCAGCGCTTTGGGGGGTGGAAAGGGGGAAAGGGAAAGGGAGCCCGCTCCCTCGCCCGCAGCCAAAAATCGCTGCCCCGAGCCCGTTCCTTCACCCCCCCTAGTGAGCAGGGGTACTCCCCCAGGGGGGGGGGGGGGTGGCCAGCCCCCCTAGAAGATCCCTGGGGAAACCCGAAAAGGGGGTGGGCCTAACCCTTCCCCCCCTTCCCCCCAAGGGGGAAGGGGGGGGGGGGTTCGGGGGGGGTTGGGGGGGGGGGGTATTGGGGGGAGGGGGGGGGCCAAATGGGGGGGGGGGGGTGTGGGGGGGGGGATTTTGGGTGTTTTTTTAAAAGGGGGGGAGGGGGGGGGGGTGGGGGGGGGGGGCGGGGCCCCCCCCCCCCCCCCCCCAAAGGGGGGGGTGGGGGGGGGGGGGGGCATTTTAAAAGGGGGGGGGGGGTGTCCAGTGCACCCGGGGGCCCTAGTTTCCCCAAGGGAGAACTCACTTGTACACCCGAAATGTGGAACGCTTACCTTTGTCAAGATAAATCAGGCGGTGATCAGCCAGGATTTCCACACACCAATGCCTTATGCATCAGATTAGATCAGCCATGACTCCTCACCAAAACTTTGAGAAATGAGTCTGGATTCTTCTGGCTACCTGCCTCAGCTACTATTCTGATGTTGCAACCCTCCTGATGCCACACATCTGGTGCCAGCTACTCCATCTGCCACCCACCATCTTTACCAGGGACTGGTATTGCCACCCACCTCCACACTGAGTGAGAGTGCCAATCTGTGGCCTACTCATGCTGCTGCCACCTCCACACTGTGCCATTGTGCCACTCTGTGGCCGACTCATTGTGCTGCCACCTCCAGAATTTGTCATTGTGCCACTCTGTGGCCTACTGATGTTGCTGCCACTTACATACCGTGTTCTTGTGCCACTCTTTGGCCTACTGATGTTGCTGCCACCTTCTCAACCTGTCATCGTGCCACGCTGTGGCCTACTGTTGTTATTGCCACCTTCTCAACCTATCATTGGTCCACTCTGTGGCCTACTGATGTTGCTGTCACCTTCTCAACCTTTCACTGTGCCACTCTGTGGTCTAGTGATGTTGCTGCCAATTCCACACTCTGTCATTATGCCACTCTGTGGCCTACTGATGTTGCAGCCACCTTCTCAACCTGTCATTGTGCCACTCTGTGGCCTACTCATGCTGCTGCCAACTGACCACTGTATCACTGGAACATCCTGTGGTTTCCTAATGCTGTTTCCACCCTCCACCACTCTATGATGTTGCCACTATGTTTGGTTTTCCCCTTCTTTTAATCTGTTAGAAGGAATGAAAAGGATCAGTATTGTCTTATGATTAGGTAACCAAAAGTAGGAGTGGATACACAGAAGACATGCAAATATCCCATTTACTGGTCATCTCTGTTTTGGATCAACTGCTGTTTGTTTTTTTCTTTAGCAATGCTGATGGATTATTGACCGATTGAAAGTGGACACTGACGGATGAAAGGAAGGGCAAAATGATCAGTGACGTCAACGCAAAATTACTGCTGACACCCTCTCCAATCTTTCAGGGGGGCTCTACATGTATCAGCGTTTAACAGAGCAGGTTCTGTCATAATCCGTGGAATCATCTGATGTCGTTGTAAAAGGAGTGCGCTCTTTGACGCTATTGTAGGATCTTGGCCCTCAGCTCGGTTCTTTCCAGCTGGCACTGACATTACCTTGTCAGGCTGCGTTCCCACTTCAGTTATTTGGTCAGTTTTGCCCCTGTAACTGCCCAGAGAAGTGAAGTGTGTAGTGATTCTAAGAATGGCGGCTGTCTTCTACGTGTCATACTAAAACACAGCATTTTATGCAGACCAAACCACGTTCCCTATGCATATTTGAGCATGGCACAATGTTCTACAACACCCTACAGTCTCTCCGTAGCCAGGAAATAGCTGTTTTTTAACATGATTTGCTGCAAATAAATTCTGGTCGAAATGAATTCAGCGAACCCGGGGAATCGAATTTTTGAGAAATTCCCCCATCTCTATTCAAAATACCAAAAAGTACCTGTCTTTCCAATAAAATGACTAGTTGAATCCTCTCAGCAATCAAATTTTTTAACTCCTCCTTAAATGACTCTGTCGGGTCATCTGGGAGCATAATAAAACTAGTGTAGTTTTTTTTATATTTATCCTTTTCCATGGCAACAACCCTTCCCCACTTGTCAGCCATCTTAATTACCATATCATCCATATTTTTTATCTTCAACATTGCACGTCGCTCACCCAAATAAAGGTTAAATGGCAAATCAGCATCAGTAGGACAAGGAGAACAATACAGTGTTTGCAGATCACACTCAATTAGCATTTGGAATATATCCATGGGGTCTACATGGGCCTGTCTAGGATAAAAAGACGAGTTACTCTCCACATACGAAGACTGATGTAAACTTTTCCTCTGAGATCTCTGAGCCTCACAAAGATGTGTCAAATTTATTAAAGCAAGTTGTTCTTGGAAGACAAATCTGAATTTTCATGGGACAATAATTTAAATTGATCTATGGTTGAGGTGTAGAACAAATATTCAATACACAACTTTCTACATTTTCATCAACATCATTCTGAATCTCCAAAGCAGATACATTTAGTTGTTCTTGTTGTGTGTTTGATATATGTTGCTGTTTTTGTTTGTGATGTTTTCTGCCCTCTTTTGTAATGTCTCCTTCGTTTTTTACATCTTTCTCACTGATTGTGGAGCTTTAGACTTGTGCTGGTCTGCTAAATCCATCTCTCTACTCCTTGCACCCTCATTATCCGAGAACTTTGAAGTCTCTGAGCTTTCCACAGAGCTAAAACTCACTCTATTGTGCTTTTTATTGCGTTTATTGCTATGTCTCAATATAGAAGGATAACCAGAGGAGGAAGAAGAATTATTTTAATTGTGTACCTGACCCAACACATAATCCTTAGTATCTCTTTGAAATTTAGATTTTTTTCATTTTTACAATGCTATCATCAAGTTGCAATAAATGTTCCTCCATTTTTTTCTTTCATTCCACATAATCTTATTATTATTATTATTATTATTATTATTATTTACATAATTCTGTAGAGACAATTTCAGAATCTGGATATGGCAATTGAGTTCCTTCAGTTTCACTTGTTCAAACTGGACAATTAGCCTCATGAGATTTATGGAACAATCCGATAATATAGTATACCACTGTTGCAAAAAAATCACCCAAATGCATGGAAGTTGGAGCTTTTCTAATTCTAAGTCCCCTGGGGAGCATAGATATTTCTATAAACTTTTTCAATGTCATACAATCCCACCAAGTATGTAATTGTGATGCCGAAACTTTCTCCAACTGATTAATAAGAGCAATGTATTCAATGCTACTGGTTATGGCATTGCATCAGAATCAAATACTTCCAATGCTCTTTTATTTTGTGCATTAATTGCAACAGCTATTATGTAGCTTAAATTATTGAGTGTTCCTAATTCCTAATCTTAAATGTTTAATTTGGAGTCTGAAAACCTTCAACACAATCATAATCTTGTCCAGTGGTAGATAATAATCTAGCAGCACCTTCCAGTGAGAAATGTGTGGCAGAAAATACCTTAGCGTGTGTGAAATAGTCCTAGAACACTTAAGTGAATTGTCTGAGATTGTCTGAGAGGATTGTTACTTTAGGAAAGTGCTCTATAGGTCTATAATTACAAACCAAATAAGTCCACTAGCCTCACACTAAGTTTTCTTCTGAAGTATATTATATTATTAAAAACCTGCTGAGACACATAGTTCTTCCCCAATTGCTAAGGTGATAAGAGATAAGATATGGAACACATATTTATTGTATATATATATGTGTGTGTATATATATATGTACACAAATGACACAAAACTTTTCTAGACTCATGAATAGAGCAACTATATCATTTGTAGTTTAGGGGTAGGGTGATAAACCTCTACCATTCCTAGGCTAGAGTAGCTCACTCCAAACAATGAAATTATGCTTTGTTGATGGGTCAAGAGTGGAGGTGAAAAACTGCAGCTTGGGTCCCCCTAAACACAAGCCATGGCTGTGGCCCCCTACTTTTCAACAACAGGTTCCTTACTTAATTATTTCTACTTAAAGAGATTGTCTAATAGAAGTAAATTCATTTCAAAGGCCCCAAGCTAGGCATAGGCTTGGGGCCTAATGGAGGCAGCAGCACGATGACATCAATACGTCATCCTTAGACCCATTCGCAACCCCACCATCCCATCCCAGAAAAATAAAAAAAATTTGTGTGGAAAAAATGCAATTTTGCCATTGTTTTTGTATTTATTTCTTGTTGGGTTTTACAATGTACAGTTTATCTATTTTGTGCTGGTCAGCATGTTTTCAAAGGCCAGCAAATACCATTATGTGATCACTGTGTGTCACCACTAAAATGCATCACTACCTTATGGTGACTAATACCACTATAATGTTACTGACCAAACCAGCATACCCAGACCAATAATATCAATAACAACAATATACAAGGACCAAATGATAAAGGTACTGAATAATGCCACCATAATGTTACTGAATACTACTGAATACTAAGACTAATACTACTATCATACAGTGACCATGTAGTGGTAGATACCAATGTACACAGGCTCTGTAGACTGTACATTACCTCCATACAGTGACTCTATAGTGGTAGCTGCAAGTGGACATAGGTGCTCTGCACACAGTGCAGTTACATAAAGTGTCTCACAGGTGTCATCTTGTCTAATGAGTCGATCACTTTCTCTTTTCTTCTCCATGTGGTCCAGACTGCCATGATGATTTCTCCCAGCCACCACTTTTTCCTGTAGAATTTACAACTCAAACATGTTAGACTCAATTTTTCTGTCATCTTCCTAACTGTACCCCTCCAACCCCCATGTACAAACTCCCCATACATAGTGCCCCAAATGGTAATAATTACACCCTTGGTACCATGGTAGTTAGGTAGGATCCCTGATAATTAGGTATATAGACCCCCTTGTTAGGTATGTATATAGCACCCCTGCAAGTACTTAGTTATATATGGCTCCTAGTAGATAAACAAGTATATGGGAATCCCTCTTGTAGGTAGGTATTTAGGGCCTCGAGAAGGTAGGTAGAGTCCCCCTGGTCAGTAGTTAGGTAGGTAGATAGGGGCCTCCAGTTGGTAGGTAGGTAGATAGGGGCCACCAATAGGTAGGTAGGGGTCCTTCAGTAAATAGATAGAAGGATAGGCCCTAGTAGTAGGTAGGTAGGTAGGTAGGTAGATAGGGACCCTCCAGTAGGTAGGTAGGAACCCCCTGGTAGGCAAATAGGGGCCTCCAGTCGTCAGGTAGGTAAGCGGAATGGGGGCCCCCCAGGAGGTAGGTAGATAGATAGCTGCTCACGAGTAGGTAGGTAGGTAGATAGGACCCCCAGTAGGTAGGTATGTAGGTAGATAAGAGCTCCAGTAGGTAGGCCTGTAGAAAAGGGTCGCTAGCAGGTAGAATCTAATTCCCCCCAGTAGGTAGGTAGCTAGAAGGGGTCCCAATAGGTAGGTACTCCACTCTCCATGTTCCCCCGGCAAGTCTGCCTGCTCTTGACCCCAAGCCTGGTGCTTTAGGCTTGGGGCCTAGGAAAGGAAGCAGTGAAGGAATCGAAATTATGTTAAATCATTTTGCCTGCCTGCGCAGCGTGACACGGCAGAGGCAAGGACTGCATAAATCTCTTTGCCCCGCCATCCATCTCAATTGTGTGCATGTTGAAAAGACAGAATTTCGTGCAAAACTGTATAAATTCATGCGAGGCAGTTGCCAGTAAGCAAAACAATAACAATTATTTCACAACACAACTAAAATGATATAAACTAACTTATTATAATTAGAAAAGGCAAGTTTTTCCAAGTTTTTCTAGTTATCTTGCTTGGTGCACCTCAGCTGCCATTAATGTTATATTTAGAGTATAGACGGAAAGCAGTGAAATCAAATTTAAACAGTGATCAACATCTGATTAAAATTTGTTTAATTTAATACAGGAAAAATGAAAAGTATATAAAATGATACAAAAAAAAAGTTGATAAAAAGTTTATACAGCAAGCAAAATTCTGACATTCTGATGCACTGACCTACATTTTGTGGAATGGAAATTAACGTACAACTTAAAAGTATAAAAGATATATAACCAAATCAAAAATAAAAATGAACTTTTTTTTTCACATAATTAATTTTTCATTGAAATTCAAACAAATGAACTGTGCATTAGTCTTTATGCATGAGAAGAGAAGAAACTATTAGAATACTATTGTAACTGTTCTTAACAATTATTGACACTAAGAGCCACATGTATGAAAACTGTCTAGGTCTAAAATTCACTTTGTTGCCCATAGCAACCAATCAGAGCGCCCCTTTCATTTGTACAGAGCACTATATGAAATGAAAGGGGAGCTCTGATTGGTTGCTATGGTCAACACAGTGTGTTTTAGACCTAGACAGTTTTTATACATATGGCCCTAATTGCTCTTTACCTTTTGTAGCATTCTAACCACAAGACTGGGACAGGCAGTTTTGTAGGAGGAAGAGCATTGTGATGTTGTAGAAAGATAAACATTTAGGGCCTTATGTATGAGAATTGTCTAGCGTTAAGACTGTCTTTGTTGCACAAAATAACCAATTAGTACTCAGCTTTAATTTTCCCAGATAACTATATGAAATGAAAACTGAGCTATTATTGGTTGCTATAGACAACAAAGACAGTCTTACTGGTAGACAATTTTCATAGGTCCCTGAAGTACAATTGATATTTATGAGCTTCTATTCCCTGCTATAGAGACTAATGCACAGTTCATTTATTAGAATTTCTAATCAAAAATGTATTATGTAAATTATAAAATTTTGTTAATTAAAAATGTATTATGTAAATTATAACATTTTGTTAATTTTTTTGTTTTTTCTAAGCAAAATCTTACAAAATATATATTTTTAGACTTTTAGGTTGTACCTTAATTTTCATTCATAAAATGTACGTCAGTGGATCAGTAGGTCAGTATTTTGCATGCTGAATAAACTTTTTATTAACATTTTTTCGTGTCAATTGTTATACTTTTTATTTTTTCTATAATAAATTAAACAAATTTTAATCAGATATTGATTACTGTTAACTCCTTCCCGCCTCAACCTATTTTTTTGTCATGTTTGTTTTTCCATCACTTTTTTATTTTTCATCTACATAGATATAAGAAGGTTTTTATTTTGTGGGACAACATGTACTTTCTAGTGGTGTTATTCACAGTACCATAGAATTTACTGGAAAACTGCAAAAAATATTCTAAGTGTGCAAAATGTGAAAAAAAAATGGCATTCGATCTTTAGTATAAATGACGTGTTATCTGTATTATACAAGTTGATAAGAATCTGGAAATACCAAAAATGTGGGGCTTTTGTTATCCAAACATTTTCTATTTTTCAGATTTTTGCCGCGGCATCATTTTCTTCAACCTATAACTTTTTTTTACTTTTATCTCAGGCCGTGATTGACAATGCATTTTTTTGCAGGCTGAAGTGTACTTTGTACTGGGATATTTTTAATCACTTTTATTCCAATTTTTAGGGGACGTGAAATGATTTAAAAAACCCACAATTTTAGCGTTTGAAACTTTTTTTTTATGGTGTTCAGTGTACAGAGTAAATTATGTCAAATATAAATAGATCGAACCATTACCGATTGTGTGTAACTTTTATTATTTTATTTTTTTAATTTGTAAAATGACAAAAGGGGTGGTGTTATCAACTTTTAATGTTTTTTTTTAATATTTGAAAACATTTTTTTTTTTACTTTATCATTAAGTCCCCCTTTGGGGAAAGTGCAATTGGGGGGAAAGGGGGTTAAAACTTTTTAATTTTCCTGCTCTCGACTATATTTTGATTTGGACCGGGAGTCCCGGTGGTTTACCCAAAAAAACATTTAAAATTTAATTTTGTATCACAAAATTTTTTTGGGGGGCCCACAAAAATTTATGTTTTTACAAGGGGGAAACATTTTGAACCATGTCAACATTTTAAATACATTTTTTTTTAAATGCTAAAATTAACTAACTGAGAAGAAAGGGACTGTCTTTTTTTTGGCCCAAATTTTTCATACCTTTTTGGGCCCTTTAAAGTTAAAATAGAAAAAAAATACTTCGTTTTTCAAAGCATTGTTGTCTTTTAGAAAACATGCCCCAAAATTTCCCCTTAGATCAGTGATCAAAATTTTGGCATGGGTTTTTTTGGGGCCCACATGGGCACAATTTTATTTTATGTCATGAATTATCTTAAATAAAAGAGTTATTCTCACATCCCTTTTTCAAAAAAGCCTGGTCTTTAAACCACCAGCTTGGGGGGTTTTTGTTGGCCGGGGCTTTGTGGGTTCCAAAAACAGTTTTTGGGGCATTTCAGCTTTGCGATTCCTAGCTGAGCCATTTGGGGACTTTACAAAATAGGGTTTAAAAAAGAAGGGCAAAAAAATTTGAGGGGCTCAAAAGGGGGTTAATGTTTGTCTGTACCATAAATAAACAAACTCATGTGCTGCTGAGTGAGGGCAGAGGAGCTAGAAAAATGAGAGCAGAGAGAAATGGTGGGTAACTTTGGAATGCTTGTGTACATAAACAGGAGATAACTGCCCTCGCTCTGAAAGGAAGCAAAATCAGAACAACATTTTATTTGGTAATAGTATATATTTAACTTTTGGCTACATGTTTAAAGCTAAATATGGTGAAAATATCCCTTGAAGGTGTAGTGTCCGAAGGTGTTAAAGCCTAAAAATGTAATAGCTTTGCCCCCTTTTGGCCCCAAAATAAACCCTGTTTTTCTGTCACGGGCCCAAAGGTAGTGGATTCTCTGGCCACCCACAAACGATGGGTAAGCCAAAGCCAGGGGGGAATCTTTAAAGGGTCCCGGTTTTTCCCAGATTTCCCCCCCAAAGCGGGATTTGGCCCTTTCTTGGCGGGAGTCCACCCGGTCGCTTCCACCGAAATTGACCTGCTTGCGGAGGAAACCGGGGGTAGCGTGGTTCAAAAAACATAAGGCAAAGGGTTATAATCGGGGGCCGGCAGGGGAAAGTTTAGAACAGGCGGGGAAGGTTCGTGGTCGAGGACAAACAGGAAGGTCAGGGCAGGGGGGCAAGGAAATTTATGGTCGAAAGGGCAGAGGGAAATGGTAAAAGGAAAAAGTTAAAACAAAACAAGACTTTAAAGGGAAAGCTTTCCGTAAAAGGGTAAATGGCACTAAAAATCCAGCGGGGGGGAAAACCCGGAAGGGCAGGCTTAAAAAGGGGGGAGCCCCAAAGGGAATTAGCCAATTAAACCGGGGCGCTGGCCCTATTTAAAACAAAAACTGGGCCGGCGGGGCCCCGCCCAAAAGGGGCGGGACCCCCCACGCCGAGGGGCAGAGACTAAGCAAAGCGTGGGCCGGGGGTAATTGACCTCCGAACTAGCAGGGGGAAAGAGCGCGCCCCCCGGGCCCGACTGCGGGACCCCGGCGCGGTTTTTTGGGGCGGGGCACGGTTTGCCTGGGGCCGGGACAAGGGGCCCCAGGGGCATCCGTGAAAATTTACAATCAGAATTAACAGGTTTTTTGAAAGTGGGGGTGGTACTTATTGGCAGAACTACCACCATAATAGCAGCTGCTACGGGGGCCCCTTTAAACCCAAAAAGGCCGGGGCTTTAAATGGCCCCGGCAAATGCACAGTGCTTTATAGTACATGTTGAGTGGAGCTCCACCTTTGCCTTTCAGCATCAGAACTGCTTGGCTCTTCATCTGAGCTGCTGAAAATGCAGTGTACTTGATGAACACTTCCTCTGCACTAAATGGAAGTTCTCATTGGTTACAGCAGAAGCAGAGCAGAAGCTGGGACTGGAACTTCATGCTCCCCAAAAAACTTGGGGTTTTTAAACCCGGGCCCGCCTTTTTCACTACATTTGGGTGCAAGTTTTTTGCAAGGCTTCTATGGCCTCATACAAAACCCTTTCAGTGTATGTTTCTGTTTAAAGGGATAATTTTTTTTGTTTGCAAACAATGAATGTGTAAAATTTTTACCAAAATGGGCCCCATTAAAAAAAACTGTTAATTTTTTAAGACGACTTTGTTGCCCCCTAACAAACCAAACAAACTTTTTTAAATTTTTTAAAAGGCTCTGGAAAAATAAAAACCAGCCTTGGTTGGTTGTCAGGAAACCCAAAAGACAGTTGTTTCTGTTATACGTTTTAAAAAATGAGGGGGCCCATTGTGTGTGTTTTCTCCTGAAAAACTACAATAAATTTGAAAACACCCCCCAGTCCTGCGGGAGAAGGAAAATTTGCACATAGGGGCTTTCCCCATATCAAGAGAATTAAAAGGCTTGAGGTGAGGCCCCGTTTTTTTTTTTGCTGTCTATATATTAATAAATGTACAGCACTCACTATAATAATTAAAGAAAAGTAAATCCAGGGCACGCAATAGATAGCGTGAAGTGTCCATATATTTACAGAGATAAAGTAGCATACAAATACAAATGCATAGTCCAAAAACTTTCAAAAGGAAAAAATTTTTGGGGTCCCTTGCAAGGAATCTTGTGAGAAATTGGTAAACCTTTGGGGCCCTTTTTTTAAAGATTCGAATGCTTTTTAGAATCTTATTTAACTACAAAGGAAAACAAAGCAAAAAATATTATAATTTGGGCCCCTGGGTGTACAAAGTCAATAGGCTTGGTTAGGCATAAATTTAAGTGGAGGTAGACTTATGGGGACAAAGTCTGAAAAACCCGTCGGTTTTAAAATTTTCTTGTTTCCAATGGTGCCAATTTTGAGCCCTCCTTTCCCTTTTTTCAGAGCTTTTATAAGAAAAGAAAGGGAATGTGATTGGTTTTCTTGGGCAAAAGAAAAAACTTTCCAAGATGTTTTCAGACTTCCCCATTGTCCAGAAGGTATGTCAATAGAGCATACAGGCTGGTGGCGCTGAAGAGGGGAAGATATGAGGTGTAGGCACACGTGAATATGATTTGATTTAAACCCTTCCATTGTAGCTTTTCTGTATTTTTTTGGGTTGTTGTCCTCGGGAGGGGAACCTATCCCCAGTTCAGTCTATTGCGCCTTTTAAACCCGGATTTCCTTCGGTTTCCCCTATTTTTAGCCAATTTCCATTTTCCCATCTACTCCGAGCAGCTTCCCAGCCCCTCTAAAACAAAACCTCCCCAAGATATGCTGCCACCCCAGGTTTCCGGGGGTATTGGTTCAGGGTGATGTGTAGTGTGGGCTTTCCTCAACACACAACATTTGCCATTTATTCCAAAGTTTAGAAGCTCACTTTTGGTCCATCTGCCCAGGCAGCTTTTTCCACAGGGTTTTGCTTTTTCCCTACATTTTTTTCTGCAAACTGATAATGGACTTCTGATAGCTTGCTTTCAAAAAGGGCTTTCTTCTTGCCACTCTACCATAAAGACCAGATTTGTACACAAGTACATGACTAATAGTTGTCCTTGGACATATTCTTCCTCCTAAGCTGTGGATCTCTACCACTCTTAGAGAGTGACACTGGGCCTCTCTTGCTGCTTCTCTAAGTAGTGCTCTCCTTGTTTGGGCTGTCAGTTTAATGGACAGGCCATATCTGGTAGGTTAGAGTTGTGCCAATTTCTTCCATTTACAAATGATGGATTAAACAGTGCTCTGTAAAATGCTCAGAGCTTGGGTTATGTTTTTAAACCTAACCCTGCAATTCACTTTGACACGAGTTTATCATTGAGCTGTCTGTAAGTTCTTTGGTTTTCTTGACGCTGTTTGTTTTACTAATGGTCCAAAAACCCCGGGCCTCAAAAAAAAAACTGTAGTTATATGAGAATAAAATTTAAAACAGATTAAATCTTTTATTTTTTTTGGGAATCAAAATCAGTTGGCCCTCTGGATTTTTTTTTGGATACCAGGTACAGGGGTGAATACTATGCATGCCACACTTTTCTTAAAAATTTCAAACATTTGGAAAAAAACATATCATTTTATTACACTTCAGAAATAATTTACTTTGGTAAAAAAGGCAACAGTTCAAAGGGGGATGATTTTTTTGCAACCAACTGCTAGGTGGCCAATTGTTTGGATTTTATTAGATGGAAATTGTTGAGACGAATTCGGGGAGTGATGGATTGTTGGTTTTTGAGGTGATGTAGAAGACTGCTTAGAAAAATGCTTTTGTGGGGGAAAATACATAGAATTTTTGTGGCATATATGCAGGTGTGTAAATCATCTGTGGGGTGTATTGGGGTCATTAGGACAGAGTGCCTTTACATATGTTCCATTGCCTTACATCGCATGTACTCGCGGGCGCTGACATTAGGGTAGGACTAAAGACTGCTTAATATACTGCTCTATTAAGGAAGGGGAGGGACTCTAGAATGATCTGCTTACCTAATAAAGGAGAATCTGCCTATCAATGTTCTTAACCTAATTTGGAGTTACGGGTAGGGACGTAAAAGGTGGAAGGGACCAGCTTCCTTTAATGCATAGTGAGATGTTTTGTTAAGGGAGGGTGATGGGCTACACTATAGAGGCTTCGGATTGCACTTTTATACCATATGTAGTAGTAATCCAAAAACAATATTTGGTTCAGCACCTCCAAAAAACTTTAAATGTGGGTACACGCTGTGATGGCTGTAATCTAAATACACATAAAAATAACAGCAGCACACAAAAATAGAATACGTTGAAAAAACTTTCTGCTTAAAAAAACACGAAAGTTTTTGAGGTTCTTAGTTCACATTTTTTGCGCAAAATTGCTTAACCCCACCTTCGACTTCAACGAGACCTCAAATGCAGGTGGGTCCTAAACTACGTTGCACTAACGCTTTATTTTTTCTGTGGCCCCATCCAGACCTAACCTTTTTGAATGTGAAGGCACCAGCTACTAAATACACTGCATGATTAAAAAGTCTGTGTAGATGTGGGAGTGCTAAAAACCAAGATGGGGGGCAGCCCGTCCCCCTATATACAATCCAAAAACAATATTTGGTTCAGCACCTCCAAAAAACTTTAAATGTGGGTGCACGCTGTTATGGGGGGACGGGCTGCTTCCATCTTGGTTTTTGCACTCCACCCATCTACACAGACTTTTTAATCAGTGCAGTGTATTTAGTAGCTGGTGACTTCACATTCTAAAAATGTAGGTCTGGATGGCCCAAACAGAAAAATATAGCGTTAGTGCAACGAGTGTAGGACCCACCTCCATGTGAGGTTCATGAAGTCGAAGGTGGGCTTAAGCAATTTTGCGCAAAAGTGTGAACAAAAACCCTCATAAAACTTTTGTGTTTTTTTAAGCAAAAAGTTTTTTTCAACGTATTCTTTTTTGTGTGCTGCGTTATTGTTATGTGTATTTAGATTACCAGCCATCACATCGTGCACCCAAATTTAAAGTTTTTTGGAGGTGCTTAACCAAATATTTTTTTTTGATTACTACTACATATGGTATAAATGTGCATATGTAGTAGTAAGCAAAACGTCAATACTTACAAACATAAATATAATACAGTCAATAATGTAAAACACATATACTTTAAAATAAAGTACACTAATATTGTATTATTGCCACAATATACTTAATTATTTTTTCTTTTTAATGACCCTGGCAACCACTTTAAGTTTGTTAGACCTGTAAGCCCAGGGGCATAACTAAAAGATCATGTGCCTTGGTGCAGAACTTTAGCTTCCCTGCCTACCAACCCCCTCAATCCACACACTGGCTCTTCTCAGCTGTGGACCAATACTTCCTAACAACAAGTTTCCTACTTGATGTGATGAATACCTCTGGTGTGGAAAATTATTCCTACAAAAAGAAAAAAATCACTTAAAATGGTTAGTCTGTTATTTATATTTACCTACTTGTTCCCTGCCAAATCCACTTTAGATCTCTTCTGGGATCTATTATATCACAGTGTAAAAACCCAGATGTGAAGAGGAAAGATTCCGGAGGCCCCATAGTGACAGTGGCAGAACACAGGTAGATAAGTGTAACTTTTTTTTCTGTTTTTCCTCACCTTTGTCTCATTTCAAACAAATTGTCTTCTATTGGACAACCCTTTTAAGTAATCAAATATACCAATTGAAGTATGGGAACTACATATTTATTTTACATGATGTATCCCTATTAAAGGCCGAGAATAAATCATAATAGTCACTTAAAAAAGCCATAATTTATTTTTCTGCTAATGGAGCTATGTGAGGGCTTGTTTCTTGCCTTACACGCCAGCAGCCATCCATTTGATGAAGCAGGAAATGTGATTCATCAGAGAAGGCAACACTTTGCAAATCAGCGTTAGTCTAATTCCAATACTGTTGCGGAAACTGAAGATTTTTCTGCCAATGCAACTTAGCAAAAGGAAAGTAACAATCTGCCACCTTAGGAGTCCCTTATGCAATAGGGTTGTCTGAACCGTTGCTTTAGAACATCTCTGGTAGTCCCTTGGTTAATTTTGACAGTGAACTGCTCCATTGTAGCGTGTTGGTCAGCACTCATGCACCTTCATAGCCGACATTCACCACTCAAATCAGTAGTACGTGGTGCTTCACAATTTCCACATTGTTTTTTCAGAATGGTGCCCTTTGTTCACTCATGATACAATTTCACCACAGCAGCCCTTGAACAGTTCACAAACTTCGCTGCTTACAAAATATTGCCATCCTCATCTTGAAATTCAATAATCATCCCTTTTCTAAACTCAAATAAATCACCCCATTTAGCAATGACAGTTATAACGGATGTATGTGCAGACAGTCAATGACAAACCTTATATACCCACTAGGCCAGCTTAGAACACGTGACTTCTTTAATAAGCTATACATAGGCCAACACAGAATGTAGGAAGTGGTCATAATACACAGTAGCT
Source organism: Phyllomedusa bahiana (assembly GCA_025379985.1). NCBI lineage: Eukaryota > Metazoa > Chordata > Amphibia > Anura > Hylidae > Phyllomedusa > Phyllomedusa bahiana. The sequence continues at coordinate 15,900 of JAODAL010043852.1, forward strand.
GTGACTGTGTAATGCTCAGTGCATTAAAGGGACATTGACTTAAAAAATTGCTTTTCACATGTTGACAACAATATGTGACTATTATATGGTTTTTTTTCATTTGTTTGTTTTTTTTATTTCTTTATTTAAAATTCCCCTATTTAACTTACTATTTCTGACTTTCCTTCTGTGAGCTTTGATAGCAAAACAGTGAGAGAAGTGCTTGACGGTCCTTAATTCTGATAAGCTCTGGCCTGATACATGTAAAAAAAATGACATCAATCACCTTCAATACTTAGTGTAAAAGTAACACCCCCACCACAGTGCAGAAAAAAAAAAAAAAAACTATTTTTCTTTCATGTATTGCTCGGGGTCTAGTGTAATCTTATCTATCCCTGTGAAGAGAACAGAGCAATAATTATCTCATAATCTACTTTTTGTAACAAGACTTTGCAGAGATAAGTAGCAGCTGAAGTAGAGTGAGATTAAGCTGCCCTGTCAACAAAAGTTCTATTGCAGCTAGAAAAGGACAATTTTTTTTTATTTCAAATATAAAAAAATAAAAAAAGCTCTAAGAATATAAAGGTATGGCAAAAATTCAAGGAAAATTGATGGCAGTGTCCTTTTAAGCTTAAAAATATTTGGCTGTTCATTATATGCTTATACCGTGGTGTAAGCATTTTCCCATTCTCCAGTTCCTTTCTAAACCATCAAACACTGACAATTTTTTCAAAATCGACATGGTGGTTTCTACAATTCTGTACCTTACCTACATTGTTACATACTGAATGCAACATTCTGGTTAGTATTTCTGTATTGGTGTCTTGGCTCTTCTGTGCATAGAGTAAGATATTGTGTGTTATACTTTATAGTCTAGTACTATCACATAGAATAAAAAAAAACATACTAGATGTGTGCACACCCATATAAACTTTATTAGAAACAAGGAACTACAAAAACCCAACACTTTAAAACATATAAAAACAACAGATTTCCCTAACAGACGTTAACAAATCCAACCAGTGGGAAATAGATTAAACATCTGATATGAACAAAATCCTATTACAAAGGTCTAATTGGATATAGTAACAATAATAGATATAACAAAACAAATACTAAACCAAAACTATATCCACCAAAGAAACACTTTTGGGAAAGTTGTATAAGAGAATATACACTTCACCAAGGCCACTTTATTAGGACAATGCCCAAAAAAAAAAAACCCTAAAACATGCTAGTACGGTGGTTCTGGACCCCCTTTTGCCTTCAGAAACAGCATCAATTCTTCGTCGTCATAAGATTCCACAAGGTGTTGGCAAACTATGCACATTGCGGTACCGAAGGGCCCAAAGAGTGCATAGCAAAATATTCCCACAGCCATAGACACCACCAACACCAGCCTGAACCGTTGATACAAGGCAGGAATGGGATCCATGTCTTTTCATGTTGTTGACTAGCCAAATATCTAGACACTACCATCATCGAATGTACCGCAAGCAAAAATACGAGACTCATCAGACCAGCAACGTTTTTCCAATCTTCTACTGTCCAATTTCGATATCTTGGCACAATTGTGCAGCCTCAGTTTCCTGTTCTTAGCTGAAAGGAGTGGCACACCCGATGTGGAGTATCTTCTGCTTGCTGTAGTTCCCATCTGCCACAAAGTTCGCCAGTACTGTGCGTTCAGTAAGATGCTCTTCTGCCTACCCCTTTGGTTGTAACGGTGATGGCTATTTGAAGTCACTGATTGCGCCGTTCTAGCAGCTCGACACCAGTCTGTTGCCCATCTCCCTTTTGACCTCTGGCATCAACAAGCATTTCCGCCCATAATGACTAGCGACCTCACTGATGTTTCTTCTTTTTTCAGGCACACATTCTCTGTAAACCCTAAGAACAGAGTTGTGCGTGAAAATCCCCAGGAGATCAGCAGTTTCTGAAATGACTCAGACCCAACCCTTCTGGCAAACCAACCAACCATACCCACGTTTCAATAGGCACTACAAAAACACACACTTTATTTCCCCATAACTGATGACTCAGTTTTGAAACTGCAGGAGATTGTCTTTGACCATGTCTAACATGCCTAAATGCACTGATCTGTCCGCCATGTGATTGGCTGATTAGAAATTAAGTGTTAACGAGCAGTTGGACAGGTGTACCTAATAAAGTGGCCGGTGAGTGTATATGATATAGCAATCAGAGTAACCCCAAATGACAGTGCATGGCAGGATTGTGCAGGTAACAGGCTAGGATACATCACCAAGACCCTTGTTTATTTCTTGTTTTTTATATTTCATACCATCACTATTTCTAATTCGACTATGCAAAAATATTGGTGTAATATCAGATGGTTTCATCTTTTTAAACTCACAGGATTTGAAACTGTTAGGACATCTCTGTGTTTTTAAATGTTTTTAAGTGTTGGATTTGTGTAGTAACTTGTTTCTAATAAAGTTTATATGGGTCTGCAGCCATCTAGTATGTTTTCTTGTCTTCTATGTGATAGTACTTGCCTTCTTAAATATGGTTTGCACCCTTTTCTCTTGGAATTTCAGTGTTATGTGTGGTGCCCACCCAAGACTTTTACAATACTTTATAGTCTTATTTGAAGGTTCTCATAAAAGAAGAATCAAAGAAAAAAAAACCTGTATTTGTAAAGAAAAAAGGGAAACAAATTAGAATCTGCTCTTCCTAATTCTTACCTAAAAGGCTTGTCCAGCGGAAGAATATCAAAATTTGAAATGGGCCCAGGCTGAATAAAAAAAAGAAGTTATACTTGCATACCTGTCCCCACCACTGCCATTCCAGAGCTTCCTAGTGATCTGCTCCTTTTGATGTAGTGTAAGCCTCTCTCCTTTTTTGGAATGAGAACCCAAAAGTGAAGAGGAGTGGATTCAGGAAGCTACAGAACGCAGAGTTAGGTGTCACATTGTTTTTATAATACATAGCAATACAATTATATATTACTATGTGCTATGCCTTAGACATGCAGCCAATTAGACCCTATCTATGGCAGGGCCTTATAGGTATTTTTTGGTAACCCGGACAAAACTTGAGGCTGCATCAACTTTTGGCGGACCTTTGTAGAGGAAGCGGCGAGGTGGTTTTAAAGATGGTTAGATGTCAATTAGTTGTGTTTACTGAGGATGTGCATTTAGTTAAAAAGACCTTTGGGGGCCCACTAGAGAATTCCTCAGCCTCCAGGTGGGCCAGTCCAAGCCGGCACAGTGGCCTGGCTCCATCGCTGAGTTGACTGTACCAAGCAATGCAACTTTGTGGTTAGGGTCCATGGGCACCCCTAGCCAGGGGCCCGGGCCCCAAAAGTGGACCCTGTGACTTTGTGTTAGCCACTGGGTCTCAATTATAGGATTGGTCTTTACTGTATGGCTAGTGTTTTATATAAAGGCATAAACATTTTTTTCTTTGAGTCCATCAAATATTGTGGGATATTTCGTACTGTGCATGTTTGGGGTTTTTGTGGATAAAAAACTTTTTTTTAAAAGGATCGGGAGTTTTTGTAGGGCAAAAAAGAATTATGAAAATGGGGCATGGACTTTAAATTTTATTATTTTATTTAATTAATTCTTTTTTTATTTTATTACTTATTATGATCAAATTAGATTTTTGCCATTTTGTCTCAAATTTATTGGAGCCACTTATTGACCATTACTATTGAACTTTCACCATTTATATCTTTATTAATGAAACTGCAAAAAGTGCCATCACGTTCAATAAATCATACCAGCTCCTTATATTTGGGATTTTTTAAAAGATTGTTAGCATACACATTTTAGTAAAATATTTGTTATAGTCTGAATCTTCAGATTTACTGTATGGTATCTAACATTATGACAAGGCATAAAATCTCAGTAAATATAATGTAAAAAGTAAAGACAACCTTGGAGGCTGCAAATGCAAAACACCCTTGAGAAATGTGTTTTTTTCCAAAATTTCTAATTTTTTTTCATAAACAAAGACAGTGAAAATAAATCATGCTTCATGGCAACTATTAGAATATATTACTATTATTTGCTTTTTACATTTATTCAATGTCTTTTACTCTGTAACTTACAAACTATGAGAAGTACTACTAACTTCAAAATGGTTTTCCTTCCATTAGAGGATTAGTAATTTTTCTGACATATTTTTCTGGCTTAGAAAATAAATTTTCAAGATAGTTTCTTAGGGAATTCTGATCTCTATCTGTCAGTTTGAGTAGAGATACAAAGTGTATTTCACCCTCTGAAGAACCATGCATTGTATGGACAATTTATAGATTAGCTGACATTGCTATTTCAGCAGATGGCCTGTTGATGAATCTGTGAAACCATGCCCTGGGAAAGAAAGTAGTTGACTAGTTATATAGATGCACTGGTATTGATAAATTCCCCACCACCACCATGACCACCACTATTTTTACAGATCTTTAGGGCTGCAGATTTTTAACTGACTTTTTGTTATTTTTAGATCTTAAGTAAACTAGTCAAATATTTTTGGTCTTTTGTTAAAATGTTGTTAGGATAATTAAAAATTACGTGAAATGTGAAATTATTGAAACAATCAGAAAGTACAGAACACTGAGATACCTCTTAAAGCAATATGTAGGCAGCATTTGTTTTACTGATGGAATGCTGTGTCTCCTAATGCAGATCTAAAAGCTTTTAATAATTATGTAACAAACAAACTGATAATATGACTCCTGCCAGGAGTAAAACACATAAATTTATTTATTTCTCCTTTACAACATTTTTAACAACCTCTTTTTCTCTAAAAAGCTACTCCAAAAGGCCTCTTTATGATAGATTGCAATCAGAGAAAACATATTTAAAAACAATATGCTGTACTTTTTGTACCAGGTTATGTTCAGATTTTTTTAGCCAAAGTCAGGAGTGGATTTAAAAGAAATGTGAAACTTAAAGAAATTGCTTAGGTTCAGCAGAAATTTCTCTTTTTTTTGTCATTTTTTGTCTTCAAAAACAGTGGTGCTTTTTAATGCTGTTTGTGAAACTGACCTACAAGGAAAATATCCAAACAACTCATCAATTTTCATCAAGTGCCAGTGAAACTTAAGAAAGTACTGTAGCTGCCAAGATATACAGAATGCTAATTTATTAAAGTATTCCTGTCTCTTTATATGGTATATTTGAAATTGTCTGAAATTTTGTATATGCCTGCTATGAGCAACAGAATACAGTGGTGTGAAAAAGTATTTTCCCGTTTCTGATTTCTTAATATTTTGGATGTTTGTCATACTTAAATGTTTCACCAAGCAAATATAAATATTAGACAAACATACAATTAAACACAATATGCAGTTTTAAAATGAAGCTCTTTATTATTAATGGAAAAAGTAACCAAAACCTATAGGACCCTGTATGAAAAAGGAATTTACTCTCCTCCCCCCTCTCTTAAAACATAAATTATCTGTGTTTTGTTCAGGAAACTAAGTTCAATTTTCATAGCCTCGTCAAGGCCTGGTTACTGCCACACTTGTTCTCAAGCAAGGAAACACTTAAATAGGACTTGCTTGAAAAAGTGAAATAGACCAAGATATCCTCAGAAGCTAGACATCATGGGGAGATACGAAATTCAGGAACAAATTAAAAACAGAGTAATTGAGATCTATCAGTCTGGAAAAGGTTAATAAGCCATCTTTAAAGCGTTGGGACTCAAGGGAACCCTAGTGAGATCCGTTATCCACAAATGGAGAAAACATGGAACTGTGGTGAACCTTCTCAAGAGTGTCCGTCCGTCTAAAATTACCCAAGGAGTACAGCGACAACGCATTTAAGAGGTCACAAAACACCCCACAACAAGCTACATATAACTGCAGTCCTCACTTGACTCAGTTAAGGTCAGTGTTCATTACTAGATATGGGCGAATTTCTCAAATATTAGATTCGCAGAATTTTCCGACAAAAAATGTTTCGGTCCGAATTACTTTGTAACAAATCGCGTTAAAAAACAGCTATTTCCAGGCTGCACAGAGCCTGTAGGGTGCTGTAGAACGGTGTGCCATGATTAAATATGCAGAGGGAGCTTGGTTTGGTCTTCATACAATGCTGTGTTTTAGTATCACACGCATATGAACGCCGCCGCTCATAGAATCGATTCACTATAAAATTCCCTGGGCACTTAAGAGGGCAAAACTGACCAAAAAACTGAAGCGGGAATGTAGCCTGATAAAGTCACAAGCTGAGGGCTCAGGTGGCAACATCAGTAGGCCACAGAGTGGCACAGTGACAGAGTGTGGATGTGACTGCAGCAGCCAAAGCAGCATGAGGTCAGAGAGTGGCACAAAGACAAACTCTGGAGGTGGCAAAAACAGGAGTAGGCCACAGAGTAGCAGATGAATTGGCCCCAGAGTAGTGTGGAGCACGGATACAGCCAGCCACAGCAGCAGCATGAGGTCAGACAGTGGCACAATGACAAGTGGTGGGTTGGTAGGTCACAGCAGCAGCCACAGCAGCATGAGGTCAGAGAGTGGCACAATGACATTCTGGAGGTGGCAAAAACAGAAGTAGACCATAGAGTGGCACAATGACAGAGTGTGGAGGTCACGGCAGGAGCAACAGCAGCAGCATGAGATCAGACAGTGGCACAATGACTTTCTGGAGGTGGCAAAAGCAGGAGTAGGCCACAGAGTGGCACAATGACAGAGTGTGGAGGTCACGGCAGGAGCAACAGCAGCAGCATGAGGTCAGACAGTGGCATAATGACATTCTGAAGGTGGCAAAAACAGTAGTTGACCACAGAGTGGCACAATGACAGAGTGTAGAGGTCATGGCAGAAGCAACAGCAGCAGAATGAGGTCAGACAGTGGCACAATGACATAGTGTGTAGGTCACGGCAGGAGACACAGCAGCAGCATGAGCTCAGAGAGTGGCACAATGACACAGTGTGGAGGTCACGGTAGCAGCATCAGCAGCATCATGAGGTCAGACAGTGGCACAATGACAGGTTGTGCAGGTGACCGCAGCAGCAACGGCAGCAGCAGCATGAGGTCAGAGAATGGCACAATGACACAGTGTGGAGGTCACGGCAGGAGCAACAGCAGCAGCATGAGGTCAGACAGTGGCACAATGACATTCTGGAGGTGGCAAAAACAGGAGTAGGCCACAGAGTGGCACAATGACAGAGTGTGGAGGTCACGGCAGGAGCAACAGCAGCAGCATGAGGTCAGACAGTGGCACAATGACATTCTGAAGGTGGCAAAAACAGGAGTAGGCCACAGAGTGGCACAATGACAGAGTGTGTTGGTCATGGCAGGAGCAAAAGCAGCAGCATGAGGTCAGACAGTGGCACGATGACAGACTGTGGAGGTCACGGCAGGAGCCACAGCAGCAGCATAAGGTCAGAGAGTGGCACAATGAAACAGTGTGGAGGTCACGGTAGCAGCATCAGCAGCATCATGAGGTCAGACAGTGGCACAATGACAGTTTGTGCAGGTGACCGCAGCAGCAACAACAGCAGCAGCAGCATGAGGTCAGAGAATGGCACAATGACACAGTGTGGAGGTCACGGCACCAGCAACAGCAGCATGAGGTCATAGAGAGGCACAAAGACAGAGTGTTGAGGTGACGGCAGCAGCAACAACTGCAGCAGCATGAGGTTAGAGAGTGGCACAATGACAGAGTGTGATAGTCACGGCACCAGCAACAGCAGCAGCAGTAGAAGCAGCAGCATGAGGTCATAGTGTGGCACAATGACAGAGTGTTTGAGGTGGGTGGCAATACCAGTCCCTGGTAAAGATGGTGGTAGGCAGATGGAGAAACTGGCAGCAGATGTGTGGCATCAGGCGGGTGGCGGCATCAGAATTCGGGCGGAGGCAGGTAGTTTGAACCCAGACTCATTTCTCAAAGTTTTGGTGAAGCATCTTGGCTGATGTAATCTGACGTTTAAGGCATTGGTGTGTGGAAATCATGGCCGATCCACGCCTGATTCATCTTGACAAAGGTCAGTCGTTCCACATTTCCCTTGGACAAGCGGGTTCTCCTTGGGGTAACGATGGCCCCCAACACATTGAACACCCTATCTGATGCCACACTACTGGAAGGGCATGACATATTATCCACTGAAAACTCAGCAAGTTGCGGCCACACATCCAGTTTGGCTGCCCAGTAGTCCAGCGGATCTTCTAACTGGGGTGGCAGAGTGCTGTCCAAATTAGGCCACCACCTGTTGGTTCACGGTCTGCTCCAGGTCCTGCTGCTGCTGCTGGCGTGTGCCCTCCTCACTAGGCGAGTGAAGGAAGCTGCTCATTAGTGACTTCAGACTTAGGTTGCTGCTGATGGAGCTGGTACTGCTCCTACCCCCTACTTTCCCACAGCAGCCGCGGCAGTTGTACGTGAGTGCTGAGGAACCCCCTGGTCAGACGTGACAGGGGATGGACGATGCCACACATAGGCAGCGGCCAAATGACTACGGAGGATTTCTGTATAGTATTTGAGTTTGTCCTCCCTCTCAGCAGCTGGGAAAAAGGCTCCCATTTTGGACCGGTAGCGACGGTCCAATAGGGTGGAGAGCCAGAAGTCATCCCTCTGCCGGATGCTGATTATTCAGCTGTCACTAGCCAGGCAAATCAGCATGCTGTGGGCCATCTGCACAATTGACTCCGAGGGACTTCCTGCCTCCATCTCCACTGTATACTGCCACGGTGCTTGCGGGTCATCTGCCTCGTCTTCCTCATCTCCATCTACCTCCTCCAGCTGCTGCTCCACTCCTGTCACCTGGGTAGAAAAACCACTCATTTCACCAGACAATGCTTCTGCTCCAATGTCCTCCTCCTCCTCCAGCTCAGTCCGCACCAGACTCATGTGGCCGCGAGATGTAGTTGCCACGACTCCAGTCCCCTGTCCAGACAGATTTTTCAGCATCTGTTCCAGGACATGAAGCAGTGGAATGACGTTATTTATCCCGTAGTCCTGGCGACTGACAAATAACGTGATCTCCTCGAATGGCCTCAGCAAACGGCCATTCAGCCTGTGTTGGGGGAGGCCGTTCTGCCACTACAACTCGAGGAGGGTGTTCCTGGCTTTGTAGGAATGGATGAAGTGCATGCACAGTTTCCTGGCCATTTTCAGAATCTTCTGAAGATCGGTGGAAGACTTCAGGAACCTTTTCACAACCAGATTGAACACTTGCGCCATGCAGGGCGCATGGACCATCCCTCCTCGGTGCAGCGCGGACATCATGTTTCTCCCATTTTCTGTCATCATGGTTCTGATTTGCAGTTGGCATGGAGAAAGCAAACATGGAAGAGAGAAACATAGACCGCACATCCTTACACTATACATTTATCTAATGCTTCTCAGCAAAACTATATAAAAAATGAACAAGAGTTCTTAGTATACTTTTTGCGCAAAACGTATAGGCCCACTTGCCACGTCGCGGCGACCTCTATTAAGTGGGTCCCTACGCTAAATGGGGGTAACGCTGCATGGCGGCCACCACCGCAGCAAAAACCACACAGATGAGGGGCACTGCCCAGTGGCCCAACAGCACCACTGCTGCCAAACCTAGCCCCCCGGCTCTGGACCGCACCACCCCACGAGCACAGCATCACAGCAGCATTGGCCACCCCACAGCTCCACGATCACTTATGGAAAGGTAGACACTGCTCACCCTTCCAGGGCTCCCTGCATACAGACTGCAAGAAACAGGCCATTAACCCTTATACAGACTACTGCTAATTAAAAACACCTGGGCCAAATGGGGAGGAGTACTGATCCATGTGTGCAAAGAAAAGAACCTATGTATACAAACATGGAAGAGAGAAACATAGACCGCACATCCTTACACTATACGTTTATCTGATGCTTCTCAGCAAAACTATATAAAAAACGAACAGGAGGTTCTTAGTATACTTTTTGCGCAAAACGTATAGGCCCACTTGCCACGTCGCGGCGACCTCTATTAAGTGGATCCCTACGCTAAATGGGGGTAACGCTGCATGGCGGCCACCACCGCAGCAAAAACCACACAGATGAGGGGCACTGCCCAGTGGCCCAACAGCACCACTGCTGCCAAACCTAGCCCCCCGGCTCTGGACCGCACCACCCCACCAGCACAGTATCACAGCAGCAATGGCCGCCACACAGCACCACCAAAACAAAAGGAAAGGTAGACACTGCTCACCCTTCCAGGGCTCCCTGCATACAGACTGCAAGAAACAGGGCATTAACACATCAATTTCTTGCTGCATGACATGGAGCAGTTTCTCCCCTATGTGACTTCATTCGCCGAGGCAAGCCAGGTGTAGAACTGCGTGACACCGCTGTGCCCCACACATGTGGTATGATAGAGCAGTACTTGTGGAGGCTGAGATGGTGGTGGTGGTTGAGGAGGAGGTGGACATTGTCGCAGGAGCAGCAGTTTGACAACATAGAGGAGAAAGCGGCATCTCCTGTCCAAGTGGTTGGTGTGGCTGGGCAGGAAGCACATTCACCCACTTGGCCGTAAAGGACATGTACTGGCCCTGACCGTAGTTACAGCTCCACACGTCCGCGCTGCCGTGCACCTTGGAACAAACCGATAAGCTCAAGGACTGGCCCACCTTCTGTTCTACATATTTGTGAAGGGCTGGTACTGCCTTTTTGGAAAAGAAATTATGGCTTGGAACTCTCCACCTCGGCTCGACACAGGCCATTAGTTCTCTGAACGGTGCAGAGTCCACCATTTGGAAAAGGAGGGACTGCAGTACCAACAACTTGGACAGGAGCAAAGTCAGCTTCTGCACCCTAGGATGGTTGGACGCATACTGTTGTCTCTTTGCAATCGCCTTGTTGAACGACTGCTGGAGCCATGAGTAGCGAGGAGCAGGAGCATCTGGACCGGGAGATGATGGCAAAGAGAAACAGCTCCCTTCTGCAAAGGTGGTGGAGCCTTAACTGGCTGCAATTGCATGCGTGCCACTGGGTGCTGCTGCTATTGCTGCGGTGGCAGGATGGACCACCACATCTGAGCCACATTTCTCTCAGGCCAACGGATGGTGACGCTGCATGTGTTGACGCAGGGCTGTGGTGCCAACGTTAGCTCCCTGGCCACTTTCTGCCCACAGAATCTACATATACCCAGATTTGGCTCCTCCGGTGTCTTAGCAAAGAACTGCCACACCGCCGAGTAGCTGATTTTACTGCCAACGCTCCGCACTGAGTAACTACTACCGCCGCTGCCTCACTGAGCCCCTGTGCCGCTACTTTCTTGGACCTGCAAAGCGAGTTTTCTACCCCGTGGCCGCTTGGCTCCTGACCTCACACTGCTGCTACCCTGCTGACTCACGGCCACACGACCCACTTGCTGGCTGTGCCATTGCCTGAGGCGCAAGCTGACACCCTCTTCTCCCGACGATGATGAAGCCCTTGCTTCACTCGGCTCCCAAGTGCGGTCGGCTGCATCATCCTCGAGTATTGTTTCATCTTCACTGCTGTCCTCCTCAACGGTCTTGGTATGCAGAGGCTGACCCCTCACAACATGACCTCCCATGGCACTCTCCACATCTATACTTTGCTGCCTAATGCAAGACGCAGGGGATATTGGTCCCATTTCTACGCTGCCAAGTAGCTGCTGACTGTCCTCCTCAAATTGTTCATCCTCGCTGTTTAGTGGTGCTGAGCCCAGACCACATAGTAGATCTCTGGCTAAGGGAACCGGATGGGACAGAGGCGGGTTGAAGACAGGTGAGGGACACTGATCCGCTCCCGGGCCATGCCAACTAAGGGTTGTGTCTAAACGTTCCCACCGACTCTTGGCTGGGGTTGTCAGATGTCATCTGGGAGGAAGTGGATGACCAAAGTCAAGCAATCAAGAACCATTGGGTTGCTGAACAACATACGGCCGCTAGATGACACCAGCAGTGTGGCCTCACCGAGTGACCCCTGCTGCGACATTCCCTTGCTGTACTGCGACCTTGGCCTGCTCCAGAATGTTTGTGCCACTCCCACTCGCAGGTAAAAGAGCCTGCACCTCTCTATTTGACATACTGTTTTGTTCTAAAATGTACAGACACTGTTTGAGAAGATATCTGTATATAATAAATAACCCCCTGAAATTTGACTCCAAATGGACCCAAGTAACAAGCTTGGCTAACCCTTGGATATAAATTGCACTCCACAAATGGCCAGGAAAAATTGTCAATTAAAAACACTGTGTATTTTACTGCATGTAAAAGCACAAACAGGCTTAATTAACCTTGGATAAGAATTTATGCTACGGGAAAATTGCTTCTTTGGCGGTGAAAAAGAAGGTTTTTTTAGTGACCACAACAGCAGAACCCAAAGCTTTAAATAACCCCAGGATGTAAAATGAGCAAAAAAATTTAGCAACCAAAAACTACCAGCTTAGTAGCAAAATACAATGGCGTGTAATTTACGGTACACAAAAAGAGAAAAACTTGTAATAAACCTTAGGGTTTTGAATTATGCTACAGGAAAAATGTCTTTTTTTGCGGTGAAAAAGACGGTTTCTTTTAGTGACCACAACAGCAAAACAACGCTTAATTAACCCCTGGATGTAAATTGCGCAAAAGAATTGAGCAACCAAAAACTACCAGCTTTGTAGCGTGTTACAATGGCGTGTATTTTACGGTACACAAAAAGAGAAAAACTTGTAATTAACCTTCGGTATGAATTATGCTACAGGAAAAATGTCTTTTTTGGGGGGTGAAAAGACGGTATCTTTAGTTACCACAAAAAGCAGAAAAAACGCTTAATTTAACCCCTGGATGTAAATTGCGCAAAAGTATTGAGCAACCAAAAATGAAGTGGTATTTGGATTGTAAAAACGCTGTTTCTTTAAATGAATACAACAGGTAAAAGGCTTAGATAAACCCTTGGATTTCAATGTTTCTGTGAGCAATGGCATTAAAATGTATATGCAGCTGCAGTGGACGCACACTGGACTTCAGTTCCAATACCCCACAAAATCAGAATTAGAACGTTTTAAAAGAAGCAGTCTCTGACACAACCTGTGACACCCCCCAAAAAATCCGTATAAAAAATTAGTTCTTTAGTAAGAGGGTATCATAAGCAGCCCCTGCAGCACCTTCCCTAATCATTACAGTGAGAGCGGTATGAGCTCCCAGCGTCGCGCCCGGAAATTATATAGTGCGGTGACGTCACAGAATCCGCCGGTCCCCTGATTGGCTTCATCTCTGCCATGTCATGTAGGCTATGCCCTTCTTCCTCCCAGAGTGCTTTGCCCCATGTAACGCCATGTGCTCGCAGCCATTTTATCAATCAAAAGCACACTTCGTTCACGCGAAGTACCCCAAACTTCGACCTCGTTCAGAACCGAAGTTTTCCTGAAATTCTAAACGAATGCCCATCTCTATCCACCATAATTTACTGCTGTGTACCATTTTAAAAATGCACCACAATTAACTGCTAAGTGCTACTGAAATCCACTGTAATTTACTGTTGTGTGCTCCTACTGAAATGCACTACAGTTACCCACTGTGTACTAAGACCAAAATTCACAACAGCTACCGTCTTTGTATTGCTACCAATAATACTAATGACAAAATCCACCAAAGTGGTTCAACAGTGTACCAGTACCAAAATGCACCACAATTTATTGATATGCGCCACTAGCAACCTTGCCCATCATTGACTGCTGTGTACTGCTTGTTAAACACTTTCCCCCTCATTCTCTTCCTCCACTTCCTGATGTTCAACCCACTCCATGGAGTCAACACCAATATCATACCTCATTTGTAATTCCACTTTCTATATGCTGCAGAGACTACCAGCAACAGAGTTATCCTGAAGTACCAGATGTTTTATGTGAAAAATCTCTTATCAACGTTTAATGTAAATTTATGCCATAATGCCTTTAAAGGAGTGTGGAGCAGGTTTACTTGCTGAGCCTGCTCTATATTTGGCATGTGCCAGCTGATTAAAACAGCTAATAAATACCTGTCGCTAACAGCATTGAACAGAGACAACTGCCATCCCAGCTGTTTAACCATTTAGATTGCGTGGTGATCGTGATTGTGAATCGGTTAGTAGAGCAGTCTAATGAAGGCTTTAATAGCCGTCAGGTAAGCACTTCTATTACTTTCTTCCTCAGTCAGGAAGTAACAGAACTGCCAACTTGGTACACCCTTATGCATTATCCATTTAATTCAGCAGGGTGTGCAAGCAATCACACCCATAGTTTTCTAGTAGCCTAGGGGGACTACATGTAAAAGTGAACTAAAAATAGTTTTAAATGTATAAAAAATAATAAAAGTTCAAAACACTTCCCCTTTTGCCATGCTACAAATAAAAATTTAAAACATAAATGATAATAGGCATCAGGACGTCCATAAAAGTCTAATCTATTAGAATCTAACATCCTCTATCCCTTATGGTAAACACCGTAGAAGATAAAAAATTCCAAACAGCAAAATTGCAGGTTTTTTTTGCATTTTTTCGCATGTATCCCAAATTGGTACCAATAAAAACAAAATTTCAGGCTGCAAAAAATGCAACCTCACTCAGGTCAAGAAAATTATTGGTTGCAGAAAATGGTTAAGAGAAAAGGTTAAGAGATAGAGAATGTTTTTATTTTTTTTTAAAGTACTAAAACATAACGAAAACCCTACATATTTGGTGTCACTGGAATCATATCGATCTGCAGAATACAGGTACCACTTCATTTGTACTGAAGAGTAAATGCCATAAAAATAAAACCACCGCAAACAGGCAAGTACGTTTTTTGGTTTCGCAGTACATCAAATGATAAGGTCAAAGACACCATAAAATATATATATACTATAAGAAAGCCCTCAAATTTCTGTGCAAGTGGAAAAATAAAAAATACGGCTTTTGTAAAGGGGGTAGGAGAAAATGAGGAACCATAATATTATTACCATGCAACTCTGAAAGTTTAAGGCAAATGAGTGCTCTCAAGATGTAGTGATCACAGACCGAATCTTGTATAAGTCAAATAAAGACCTTTTAGGCCTCGTCTACACAGCACTAGTTTTTGGTTGGATTTTTAAGCGGATTCAGTATTTTGAATCCACAAAAGTCTGACTGTAAACCAGTTCCCATAAACCTCAAAAGAAAATCCGAGCTGTAGTCTACACAGCTCGGATTTTCTATTGTCGGACGTCAAAGGGCCATCTGAAATTTGAAAACCAACTGCAACATCCATGCCAAAACCACGGTAAATGATTGTAAAATACTGTTGGGTTTTTATAACAGAATCCGACTGTATTTTACAATTGCCATGCACACATGACCTTATAATTACTATGTTCCCATCCTCCTAGATCATTGCTACTAGGCCAATAGCTACGTTTTAGATCAACAACAGAGAGGGAAGCTAGAATGCGTCAATATATCACAACAGACTTTTTAGGTGCTGTATCAGTGGTGCATCTGTAATTCCTAAAATTAGTCAGATAAGTGGGAAGACTCTTCCTATTAAATAGGTAAAGTCCCCCCTTCTGTACAGAGTTCCCTTCAACTACCTATTGGGGGCACTATATACTTACCTAGTGAGGGGAATCTTATATTGAAGGGGGACTTTACCTACTTAATAGGAAGAGTCTGACCACTTATTTGACTAATTCGTAGGGTCTAATCTACCTAAAAGGAACGTCTACCTACCTGCCTGTCTCATTTTTTTGGGGGGAATGCCTACTCTATGGGGTGTGTTCCTACCTACTGGTGTCACAAATGAGGGCCTTATAGGGGAACGTTCCCTGTTTGGAGTCTAACATGTTTGTGTGGTAAATTCTGCAGGAACGAGTTTTGGCCAGGAAAAGACATCATGGTAGTATGGACCACATGAATAAAAAAAAGAGAGAACGACTCATCAGAAACGAAGTCACCTGTGAATCCTTAAATTTAACTGCATGATAATTATTTATGTGTGCAGAGCCAGTGTACACTGGTAACTACCACTATATGGAGGTAATATACATTCTGCAGAGCCTGTGTGCAATGGTTTCTACCACTATATGGTCACTGTATAGCGGAATATATAGTCTGTAGGGCCTGTGTACACTAGTATCTACCACTATATGGTTTATATCTAATAACAGTACAATGGTATTTTTCAAACCATTTACGATGGTGATATGTGGTAATAATGTGGCTGTATTATTAGGTGCTTGTATGCTGATGTTATTGTTATTTTATTGGTCTTAGTGTACTGGTTTGCTTAGTAACAGTATATTGGTATTAGTCACTATATGGTATTGCTATGTGGGGTATTACTTGGTCTATGTATATTGTTGCTATTGGTAATATTTGTCTTGCTTTACCGGTTTGGTCAGTAATATTATGGTGGCATTAGTCACCATGTAGTGGTGATATGCGCTGATAATGTGGCCCTTGTACTGACCCGCAGAATACAGACATGTCAAACTGTTCAGTATAAACTCCAATAAAACCTAAACCCAAAAAACAAAGGCACAATTCCATTTTTTTCTGTTCTCCCCACTTTTCTTTTTGCCCCATTTGAAATAAATTTTCTTCTATTAGATAATCCCTAGAGAAGGACGAATTGATTCTAACGAAGTGGAATTCGTTTAGAATTTCAGGAAAACTTCAAATCAAAAAAAAGTGGAATTTTTGGGGGATTCGGGGAACAATTGTTTTTTAATTGAAAAAATGGCTGCGAGCAAAGGGGTTACATGGGCAAAGAATCTGGGAGGAAGAAAGGATAACCCAAATGAATTGCAGAGATGAACCAATCTGATACCTCTGGAATCTTGACTACCCCACTATGTAAAACTGGACCAGCTGTCAGTTCACATGCTCTCACTGTGCTGTTATGAAGCTGCGCTGCGAGACTCAAACTAAAGAACTAACTTTTTTAAAAGCGATTTTTGGGGGTGTCACAGCTTGTCTCAGAGACTCTCTCTTACATTTGATTTTGGGGGTATTTGGGAATTTAAAATCCGTGTGCGTCCAATTCAGCTGCAAAAGCATTTTAATGCTATCTGCTCAGTTCTTGAGCACATTGAATTCCAAGGGTTTTTTTTTAGCCGTTGCCCGTTGAAAGAAAGAAACAGCGTTTTTACAATCCAAAACCACTTAATTTTGGCGGCTCATTTTTTTTTGCGCATTTAGATCCAAGGTTTTAAATTTAAGCGTTTTTCTCTGTTGTGGTCACTAAAAGAAACATTTTTTCCCCAATGCCCAAAAAAAAAATTTTCCCGAGCATAATTCATATCCGAAAATTTTAAATTACGCTTTTTTTGGTGTTCCAAAAATACACCCCTTTTAAAAACAAACCACAAGGGAAATTTTTGGGACCTTAAAATTTATTTGCGAAAAACCAAAAGGGAATTACAAAAAATTTTCCCCGTTTTCCATAAAAAACTCTTTTTAACCCCCCCTACATATTGGAAAAATTTTTTCACCTCATTTCATTTTCGCAAATTTAAATCCAAGGTTAATTAGGGGGTTTTTTTCGCTGTGGTGCTCATAAAATACACGCGTTTAATATTACGAGCTGAAATTTTTGGCACCTAATTTTTTTTGCGCAATTTAGATCTAAGGGGGAATTTAAACGTTTTTCTGCTGTTGGCCAGTAAAATACAGGTCATTTTAACATGCACAAGCTGGGAATTTTTTTGGG